>JACEIK010001635.1:146978-265197 GCA_018107945.1 Datura stramonium | reverse complement strand
TAATTTTCTATTTTAATATGCTAATTGTAAAAGAAAATAACTTCCATCCAAAAGTGAGAAGAATCATTTCCCATCTTTTTTGAAAAAAATATTTTAGCTAAAAAAACATTTTATGGCAACCAAATATAAAAAAAATGACTTAATTTATAAGAATTATTTCCTGAAATGTATTTTCACTACATCATTACCAAACACACCCTACACTAAATTATTTGCCTTACCATATTGTTTTGACACACTATCTTTGCATATTTTACACACACTTAATAGGGGGAAAAGAATCTATAAACATTATACTGACATTATTTAAGCAAATTTCTTTTGAATTTTCCATCGATTATAGTATAGAGCTTTAAAAAAATAAAATACAACTAAGGATGGGTTTGGTACGTAGAAAATATTTTTTTATTTTTCATATTTGATTGGTCAGAAGTATGAAAACTATTTTTAAACAAGACACGTTGTTTTCTCCCCTCCATAACTATCCACCCATTTTCCACCTCACCCCACCCACCCAGACACGGCTCCAAGAAGAAAGTGGTATACTTAAAAAATAGATAGAGTTATAAGGCAGCCCTTACCCGACAACCCTCCCCACACACACACAACATCCGGAGTCTACCCTTATCTCATCCTTATAGTTTTGTTTTACATTAGAGCCATCAACATGGGTTAGGCCCATTAGGCCAGTGCAATAGCACAATGGTTAAAAGGATTGGTCTGATTTTGGAGCCCATTTAAGAGCGAGACTTTTACCCTAGCCTAGATAAGCCCGGGACTTGTGAGACTTAAGCAAAGTGGATTGGGCGGCCCTTGGGTATAATAAAAAATTAATAAAAAATATAAACAAAATAGAGTACTAAAGATAACTAGAAGAGTCAAAATATGCTTAAACCATCATATATTAATATTACAAAGTTCAAAAACTCATTAATCGTTCAGTTTTCATATTAATATCTCTATTTGATTCGAAGGATATCCTATCAAAAGTTATTTCATTTCGCAAAAGTTTTATGTCCGTCAATATCGTGTTCTTGTAGAGTTGTACCCAAGATATTTGTATTGAATGACAGTTGTTTTGATTAAGTCGCCGTCAGATATTTAGTTGAAGCCAAATTTAATAAATACTATTACGATTATTTTGTTTGTGAATTTAATACTTGACTAACAAGTAATAACACTGTAATATGTTTTTAAATATTTATGTTAATATTTTTAAATAATAATATTTAATTATATATCAATATTATTAATAGTTTCAAGGTTAGTATTTTTAAAAAAAAAGTGAAGTCAGAGCAAAGTCCACCCAATCCTCATATTAATGAGTGAGCACTGTTTCAGCCCATCAAAATGATGGGCCATCCAGGCTGACCCATCAAACTCGAGCCTGTGGAGTTAATCCGGATGGGTGGGCCGACCATTATTGACAATCCTATTTTACATATATATAAATTATTTTAGGATAATAGTTTTATATATAACAAATACAAAATGAAAAAAAATAACTTATTTTTATATTAATGGATAACATTTCTTTGTACCGAACACACGCTAAATCCTGAAATCTTGAATCCCTGATTCCACATAGTTACAGAACAACAAACTATAATATATTAAAACGAGAATTGCGACACTCTAATGCTAAGGTTTCTTGTTACGTTGACATACTTTAAAATTGGAGGTTGAAGAAAGAACTAAAAATATTATTAAAGATAAATGAAGTGTGATTTAATTTTTCGATTTGTATAACTGTTGTTTGTTTTGGAGTTCTTTTAAGAAGATTTAAGCTAATTTTAAATTAAAAATTTGATGTTGACGATGACCCGTCTATATATTTTTGTATCTCTATATATTTTCTGTATATCAAAGAATATCTATAAAAATGTGTGTTCGACGAAAGAACGTATATTAGTGTATATCAGAAAATATAGGCATATGATATAAAAGGAAATACAAGATATAAGGACGTGATATACATTGTCAAGAGGTGATGTTTATTAATTCGATTTAAAATTTAAAATTTAACTCAAACTAATTTAAATTACGCAATCTTCTTTGTAGAGATATTTTCATAAGTAGTGTTAGTAGTAAAATAATTATAAAAAGAATATAATTAACTGAAATTATAATAAATAGCGTATTTTTATTTTTTATACAATCAACTATAACTATTATGATTGTATCTGTTCTCCATAATCTGCGCAATTATTACTTTAAATGGCTGCGTATTTAATAGCGGTGAATCACACCTATCAACAAATTGTGTATTGACGTAAATCCACATCCGCGTGATTTATAGATCTAAAATCATATATTTTTGGAAATTTTTGCATTTTATTTGTGGTATCATCATTGCATATTTGAATTTTTTTAATTTCTTTGATTGTATGAATGTTCCGAGTCATGAAAATAATATCCAAGTAGTTTTATAAATCTTACGACATATTTATGCTTGTAATATGAAAACAAAGTATGTATTGTAGAATGTGATAACTTAGATACAAGATGAGCATTGTCTATATTATTTTTATCGAGTCTATTATCGATTGATACATTTTAGCATTGTATCATTAATGTAAACGATATTGTTCAAGTCGTTGGTTGTATCAGTAAAAAGGAGAAAGAGGCGCTGTCATAGAATATGATAACTCGGATACAAGATGAACATTGTCTATATCATTATTTATCAATCTATTATCTATTTATACATTTTAGTATTGTATCATTAATATGAAAACAAAGTCTGTAGCATAAAATGTGATAACTATGATACAAGATGAAGGTTGTCTTTGTCATTTTATTATCAAAGGATCATTCTCCTACATTATATATTTAATTGATACGGTCACGTATCAAAAACATCTTGACATCAAAATAAAAGATAAAAATACTACGTATCGATATGTATCGGTACGGTAATAGCCCGATACATGCTACATTAATTGTATTGATATACAAAGACAAAAGTTTAAAAAAGAATTGCCTTTGTATCAGTGTTGTCATTGATACACAAAGACACAAAAGAAGTCTAGCAATGATAGATTGTTAGTAGAATCTTACGCCGATTTTCTCGGCAATGGTAGAAATAGAGCTTCTCCATGGAAAGATTGCTAATCAAATTAGAGCTTCAATTTCTCCAACAATAGTAGATTGCTAATAAAATTGAACTTGGATTTCTCCAACAATGTCGTTGATTAATCCATGGAGAATGAAATAAGGACAATAATTGGTCTGGGACCACCTGCCTTGTCTTCTTCCCAAAAGATTGAGTCCTTTTTGCTTTCTCCATAGATCTATAATTCTCTACATCGGTCGTCATAGGTGAGAGAGAGAGAGAGAAGGAGTGCGTGTGGGAGGAAAAAATCAAGCTGAAATATTAGAAATTGAAGAGAAAAAAACGGGCATTGAATTAAAGAAAAAATAAAAAATTAAAAAAACTCAAAATTCATAAAAAAAAAAAAACCCCAAAATTTTTTAATTTTTAATTAATTTTATATTTTAAAAATATTGTTATACATTGTAAATAGATAATAAAATTTACTTAATTATGTAATTTTTCAATTTTATATTTAGGTTTGTCCAAGTGTTTTTGCACATCCTAGCAACATCCACTCAAAATATGTATTTAAAAAAGTTCAAATTTAAATTTTATTGCGATTTCAAAAATCTTCAGTATTACCAAAAATGATATTTGGCTATTCTCTACAATTTTTTTTTGGGTTACAATTACTAAATCTATTAATCTTTAACAAAAAATTATTAGGTGTCATGTTGTGTATTGAATTTTTTGCCCCTCAATTAATGTGAATATTATATGTGCTTTTTTCTATAGTGGAAATTTAAAGTGTAGTACTGTATAGAAATTAAAATTTCATACTTTGTTATTTTGATTTTTAAAATCTCAATTTTGCATAGTTTTAAATTTATATATTTATATAAAAAAAGAATCACGATGACGAAATTTTGTAGTTTCAAAATTTTGCCAATTAATTCTTCCTTCTCCACCCAAATAATAAAGCGTTCACCACTCGCCCCTTTCTAAATGGGATTTTTGATTAATAAAATATTTTAATTTTATTAATATTTCTTACTATCCTCTTGAATTCCTTCCTGTTCAACGCCTTCGATAAAACACAAGCCACACAACCCCCAAAACGCTCAACTATGGTTATTTACTCTTCTCATACCTTTTATTTTGCACCTGCTTTTTATTATTATTATTTTTGTTTTTACTATCTGACTTCCTTACTCTCGCATTGCCAAGCAAAAAGTAAAATCATAGATGAAACTATTCGGTTTTAATACATATTTTTGTTCTAGAAATTTTCTGCTTACTTACATTTAATATCTACATTTTCCCTTTCCCACCAACCCACACATAATCTTGTAGTTCTCTATCAAAGACGTTGTTATCTACCTTCTCTCTGCTTTAACACTTTTGACTGTTGAGAGCACAACGTATGTAATTTAAACATCTTATCGCTCTTCACTCTTTTTATTTAAGGAAAAGAAAAACAATAAACATCTACTACTGAGGACAGAACAATGGTTTCTTTGTTTCTTTGTTGTAAGCTATGTATCTATTTATATTTGTACTCTCTTGCTGCAATACGTTTAGATTTTGTATTGTATTACGCGTAATTGCACTTTTAAAATTTATAACTGCTACTTTATTCAAAAAATTACTTAATCTTTTCTAATTACCAAATGCTCTTTGACAAATCTAAAACTCTGTGTCTTTTTCTTTGTTATATTATTATATATCTTTCTAATCTCCTCTATGATACATTTAGAACTATATTGTATTATGTCTTTAGTTGTACTTTTAAAATTACAACTGCTACTTTATTCGAAAAATTACTTAATACTTTTAAATACTAGAAACTCTTCGAAGAATCGAAAATACCATATACATTATACTACAAGCCTTGTACATACACTAACATGCTTATGTTTACTTACTGCACCTTATATTTTTTCATTCAGGATTCCCGTGATGAATACAAAACAACTTCCTCTTGACAGCGCGCAATATCTTGGCCTGTCAGGATATGTTGATTTTTAGATTATTGTTCATTTTTACACTATGACTATTGATTTTTATTAAAAAAGCATCACTATGATACATTTACACTTTACTTTGTATCCCTGCACTTACACTTTTTAAAATTTAGCAACTAGTACTTTATTTGAAATTTTTTTTACCTTTCTAATTACTGAAAGTTCTTCAAATAATCGTAAAGTTTATACTATACTAAATTACCTGTCTCATACGTATACTTACATGCTTATATTTTTACTGCATCTTATATTTTATCATACAGAATTTGTTTGATGGATACAAGGCTCCTTTCTCCTGACGCACACAATAATCTCCATTGTGATATGCTTAGACTTCCATTGTATTACAACTTCAATTACGCTCTTCAATTGGCAACACCTCTTTTCCTCCCCTACTACCCAAAAACGTATTGCTCTCTACCGTCTCTCCATTTACACTTTAACTATTGATTTTTCTTAAAAGAAACACTATGTCCATAACTATCTACCTATTCATCTTACCATTCTTTCACTTTTAAAAAAGAAAAGAAAAAAGACAGACCACATTGAACTTTACAACTGAGGGGACAAATATGGTCCCTTCTTTTTCTTTGTTGTGCAATTATATGTCTGCTATGTACCTTCTCTCATAACACTTTGATTACTGACTTTTCTTGAAAGAGAACACAATGTCCCTGACTATGTAACTAAACATCATCTTACCGCTCTTCACTTTTTTTTTTTTTTAAAAAAAAAACAGCCAAGACCAGAGTGTTCATTTACTCCTCCATCTCTGCTATAAAACTCTAAATAGAAAAAGCTCTTTGAAAAATCTGAAGCTCTGTTTGTTGTTTTGTTGTTGTTGTATTATTATATATCTATTCATATTTGTCTCACGGTAATACGGTTTTTAGAATTTATATTGTATTATGCCTTTAGTTGTGCTTTTAAAATTTACAACTGCTACTTTATTCAAAAAATTACTTAATCCTTTTTAAATACTAAAAACTCTTTAAACAATGAAAACTTCATATTACATTAAACTACTTGCCTTATACATGCCCATGTACTTGTACACCTTATATTTTTTCAGATAGAATTAAAGCGATGGATACAAAACCTCTTTTTCCGCCTTTTACAATACCTCTAACATCTAGATATGCTGTATGAGGAAATTATTCAAAATACTCAATATCTATATTATTATTTTTTATCTTCTTTTCATCCACTATAGCCCAAATATCCTTTCGAAGAGATATAGTTCTTTACCCTTCATGCCCTTTGTTTTGCATTTTACCGCAACTATTTTTACTTTTTTTCTTACAATGGCTCTCGCTTTGCGTGTCGTAAAGTAAAAAATTTCATCGACTACTACTTTGTTAAGGACGGAACAAGCAATAACAAACACACGCACAATTAACTACGAGAAAATAGAAAAAGCGAGAAACACAAGCGACACACAAGAATTTCGTAGTTGGTCTCGCGACCTAGTCCTAGCTATAGCGGGAGGAATTTTATTGCTCTCTCTTGTGGTGTTTAATTACAAGTACAAGCTATCTATTTATAGAAATAGATTAGGTGTAGGAATTCTAACGGTCATAAGTCGGAATTCAGGTCATAAGTCGAATGGCCTGGGAGTCGTGGCCAGGCAGGCGAGCCTCCACAAGCCAGCAATCTCACTTGGAGGCATATTAATCTTCAGCTGCCATCCACGAAGTGAGCACTTGTACGATCTAGTAATCTCTTCCTCATCTTCAATTATAGCGGCCTTTTCATCAGAGTTAACTTACGAAGGAGTCAGTTGAAGCTTCCCCAAGCTCCATCATCGATCCGCGGCTAAAAGCTACTTTGACTCGTCCTCATCCTACCGACTCCCACTTGCCTGGGCTTTGCCGAATCTGGGATACTGCGGAACAAACAACATAAAGCAGTTATGGGTAATCATTCGGAGAGACTTTGGCCAGTTTGGAACAGGTTCTCTTAACCCTTGTGCGGTGACTGCGGCGGCTTTTTAGCGGCTGTGCGGTGCTCCCATGCGAAAATCTTGGCTAGTTTACGAACCTTTCAAACACGTTCAGCACAGTCGACTGTGGCTCTGGGTTTATCTCCTACAAAACAACCTTCTTACGCCCCTGAGACTCACATGAACTGGATTTGTTCTCTTGGAAATAGCAGGACGGTCGCTCCCTCGGATAGTAAATAAACCACATACGCGTGAACTCATTTCTTTCTGAGCTATGACCAAGTTTATTTGTCACCTTCACTTTGCGTTTAGAACTTAATATGTGCTCCCTCATCATCCAAGAAAAGCTTGCCCAACAGAAATCAATTGTTTCTTCAAGCTTGGAATCATCACTCCCGGACATCCTTTAAAGTCCACGGACCGGCGAAGTTTTCAAGTCCCATGTCACCCATACCGTTACATCAGAACTTTATTGTTCGCTAGTCTTTAACTTTAAATTCCATGCTTTCGATTCTGCAATGCTTCTTCTTGTAGGTATGAAATGAAGCACGAGAATCCATGACCCAGGAATCTGCTTTGCTCTCCACGCTACATATCAAAGAGATCATTATACCAGGCATTGTCTCTCTTTGCAATGTTAACTTGTTATTATTCGTGCATTGATTTCTGAAATGCCCCACCTCCTAGCACGTCCAACACGTTACACTTGACGTCTGATTCTTGGCGGCTCACTCCTTGTTCTGCTCCCACTACCTCTTTTGCTATTTCCTCCGCCTCTGCTGACATTTAGCAAATTCCTTTCGATGATTCCCAGAGACTCCTTCTTCGGCATCACCTTGAATGAGATCACGAATCTTTTCAAAAGTGAATCCATCGGGTCTATTGGCCAGTGCTTGTTGTAACAGATTCCGGGACCATTGCGAGTAATGACGATACTTGATGGTAAACCAGACTTCATCACTTCGAACTTAATGCCCACTGGCGTAAGTGGCACAAGATCGAATTCATTGTATTAATGTGCTTTCGATAGCTGAGCGAATCCTTCCTTCATTTTTGTGTTCACCAATTCTCTAATCGAAGGAGCCTTGTTTGCTGCGGATGGCTTCTAAACACATGACAGGCAGTAACTTCCATGATACCTTCCGCTGTCTTCTCCTTGAATGTTAAAACGCAGCATTCTTGGTCAGAGTGGATAACGCCGCGGCTTGCCGATCCAAACCTGCCCACTCTGTCAGGCATCTTTTGAAACACATGCCCAATACCATGTCTAACTCCATACGAACGACAAATCCTCAATTTTCATTTTCCTGGCGAAATACGCACCATCAAACTTTTCAATTGATATTTCCCATCTTGTCATCTCGCTTGACTAGATGAGGTACGCAGACCTGGCCAGTCTAGGTCTTGGTGATTTCAAAGGAAAAATTGACAAAGTCATCGCCTCCAACAAATTAACTGGGACCACACCAACAGGGTCAATTGGAAAAACTTTTACGCGAAAAATTGTTTTTCACAGTAGAACAATAATTTTCCGGTGAAGCGTGTACGCACCGGTGTCTTTTATTGCCTCTCGATACTCGTCGGGGTGGGCTCTTGTCTCTGCAGTCGACTGCCCCTTTTTCTTTTTAGGGCGTCGGTACGCTCCTCGGCAGCGGCAGAGCAGCGCGACCGCTCAATGCAGGAAACTCGAGGCGGCGCTACATGCTTGGTTGGGGTGCTCGACCCCTGAAAGGTGGCGAGCGGGCTGAGGCTGCTCGATCTCTTTGCTCCGGTGGCGGCCTTTCTCTTCTCCGGCGTCACGACTAGCCGGCGGCGGGCTGCTCTTAACAACCTTGTTCTTAGTGGCTGGCTTGCTACTCTTCTCCGTGCTTGAGATCCTGGCCTTTTTTCCCCTTTCTCCAGAAAAATTTTTTGGTGACTCTCGCTAATTTTTTCGTGTGTTATAACCTCGCTCTGATACCAATTGTTGGGACAGCGGAACAACAATAAAACAAACACACCACAAATTAAGCTGCGAGAAAATGAAAATGAAGCATAAGCGACACACAAGAATTTGCATTAGTTCGGTCTCATGACCTAGTCCACCATTGCAAATTTTCAGGAGGAATTTTATTGCTCTCTCTTGTGGTCATTTAGATTACAAGTACAAGCTATCTATTTAGCAGAAATAGATTCGAGTTATTAGGAATTCTAACGGTCATAAGTCGGAATTCTAACGGTCATAAGTCGGAACGGTCTCGAGTTGGTTGGGCCGACTTAATCAAGCCTCCACAAGGCCAACAATACTGCAGTGTGAGGTATTTCCTTTCTTACCTTGTTTACAGTCATCATTTTGTACCACCACATGCTTACATTTACATAATATACCTTATCTTTACGTGAATAGAATTTCTTAGATGGTTAAAAAATAGATCAGGTAGAACAAATCCCAACACAATTGACCGAGTAGAATTTTATGATGAATTTACTGATTATACTACTTTATTTTTTATCGCATTTACTCTTGCACTCACTTTAATTCAGTAATTATACTAGAGCTTTAGTGTAATGAAAATGTCTCAAATGTGAATTGTATATCTAAAGAAAAGAGCAGGAACAATTAAGAATGAGAATTTATGCGAAGTATTGCTATACCCACCATTCCGCCAATGCTGTAAATATATTAATTTATCTATAAATATTATTTGCTATACCGTCATTCACATAACACTATGAATATGTTAGTTCATCTATAAATATTATATAGTATTAAATACCATTTGTTTCATAATGTTTCTTGCATGCAACTTTTTCATAAATCTATTTAACTGTATTATGGAGGTGACGGAGGACAAAGGAAACTAATCAAATCTGCTCTTTCGTGCAAGAGACAACTCTCGCAACATTCTACTCTTTGCCTACTTTGAATAGAAGAAAGTAGATAAAATATTGACACTTTTTTTTTTAGATATAGTTTTTCTGTTAAATTATGATTTCTCCTCAACAAATATAAGCCAATATTATTCAGCACTTCAAATACATTCGTTATTTGATATTGAATAATGTCATGTCAATATGTCTCCGTACTCAATCTATATATAAAGAATTTTTCCAGTCGCTCCTATTAACCAAGAAACAATTAATTTCTAATAAGAAAAATAGACCACCACAAAATAACTCATGTACCCGTCCCACTGATAGGCTTTACTACACCGTAAAAGTAAATATTAGCCCAGCGTAAATACTCAATAACCCATTATAAAATAATTCTATGACCCTCCTCGCCCATCTATCTAACGATTTTCATTGCTAGATGCTCTCCCATTTATTCATTTCTAATGAAAATAAATTTTAGATGGTTAGCTTTCTGCTATAAGTTCGGCTGTGTATCTTCTTTTCCTACCTACGTTATATGCAATCATCTTGTTTCAACAAAAATCCAGTTTACATTAGAACTAAATATGTTACAATATTAGGATGAATCATTCATATTTGCTATTGAAAAAGTTATGCTACCTCCACTCTTTGTTTTAAATTACTCTTTTTTTCATTATTTGAAAAAAAATATTTATATCTTCTACATCAACTATGTTGACAAAATTTCAACATATTAATGAATGAAATGTACAACGGTTTTTATTGTTAAAATGTAGTTTTCCTTTATTTTTGGGGAAAAAAAAATTTAAAAAACACGAACAACTATTTGCCATAATATATTTGAATTTTTAATAATATATTTTTTTTGTTTTTTTAAATCATTTATAAAATGATATATTTTTCAATTAAAAAATATTACATATAAAGCTGATCGTAGCCAAATATGTGACAACATAACCAACAATTGAATTTAACTTTTAACCCCAATTTTATCAATCCCTTTCATTCTTCTAATTTACTCTATTTAGCACCCAACAATATCTTTAATCCTTAATAATTATTCTCATCATAAATGAAATGGCAAAATATCAACCACCTATTAAAACCCAAATAAACCTGCTTTGAAAAGCCCATATATATGCATAGTAATTGATTTCATTCGGTTAAGTGTCTTGATAAGACTTTTTCTTTTAAAAAAATATCCTTGCGACTTTTCAGACATGTTATGCCTTTCAATAAACCAACGCCAGTTTTTGAACCCCTTCCCTGTATAAAATAGGCTTGCAGCGTTTGTTACGGTCAATATCTTTCAGCAATGCAGTTAAACTCATATGTTAATCTCCCGTCTTTAAACTATTAATAAATGTGGCATATATATTTTCTTCTTTCAGAATTAGATACAATATAGATGACTGGGATTGTAAGTCGAGTTTATAGGATATGGGAATTAATAAAATTTAAAAAGAAGTCAAAAGATGCTTGAGTACGGACACAATATAATTATCCAGCCAAAGAGTTTCTTATTTTTTAAGATGCATTTTTCTATATTTCCTCATTATAAAAGCACTAACTGGTTTTCTTTCATCAAAACTCTGATGCATGTTGTAATCTGGAAAAAAAAATCATGTAAACAAATTCTATGATAAGTTAATTGAAGGTTCCATGATTATTATCAGGAACTTCAAAATTACTAATGAGTACTAAGTGAATATAGATCGGTTCAAATAATTTAAAAATAACTTTTTGTAAAATAACTGTCGTCCAAAAATAATAGAAGATATTCTTAGAATTCCTATAAATGGATTCTAATTTATTCAATCAGATATGATACGATCAAGGGTAAACACTAATATTGTCTTATCAGGTATCCTTATTACTATTGATGTTTACTGCTATATTTCTCAAAATTAAAACTAAAAATCCCAAATCATATTGTAGATGTGGTAGGTTGCTTATAGAGAATCTGTGACATAAAGAGTGTTGGATCAAAGTGAAAAAAGATACATGCAAGTTCTTACTAATTAATAAGCCAATTATCTCATTTTAAGTTCCCTTAGGATCATTCTCCTCATTAAAAATCATTCCGCATTATATATATTTCAAATTATGTTTAGTAGAATTATAATAATTTTAACTATAATAGATTTATTTAAATGTACGTATGGTTGGTGAAATAAAAAAAATAACCCTATGAAAAGAATTTGGAAAAATACTTTATCCATGTTCATACAAGATGGAATATGACTCTTACATTGTCATCGTAACTTCAACAACACTTAAAAATAGCGGGATAAATATTTTTCAATTAATGATTATTGTAGTCTTTTTGCTATCATTCTAAAGATATTAAAGTTGGATTGTGCATTCTTTGTTTGTGGAGAAGTTACTTTTACCACCACTGTATCGAACAAAATTTATCATCAGCCTTAAAATTGATTAGGTCACCTTTTGATTCAAAAGGTTTGCTAACACATCTGTTGAGGTCCAAACTTTTGAGAGCAGTAATGCCAATAACATTCCTCCATCAAAGAAGAGATATTTCAAACAGGATGATCATTATTGAGTTATTAGATTCTAACTAGAATAACGATATTCAAGTTATTACTATAATTAGGCTTTCTTCCACTCTAATTTTATAATTCTTCCACTTCTTTGGACTATATAATTGTATTCTTTTTTATATGTTAAGAATGCATTACGATTTGGGCTCAGATCACAAAAATTGACAACTTTTTCTTTTTCTTTGATATTACACATGCAGCTCATGTCATAAGAAAAATCATTACGTACAAAAGGTGTTTATATACATGCCACACTTGCACAAAAAGAATCAGGTTTCTTTTGATCAGGTAAGATAACAATCATGTAACTCCCATTTTATATTTAAGTAGAATCAATAGACCATATCAATGTAAATAAAAAATATACGTAAAGTTAAAGACAATAATGAATAGTTATAATTTAAAGAAGAGTATAGAAAATTTACAATAACTAAACTATTCATCGCAAATAATAATTAAAATTACAATACAAAATAGAAAAGATAAGAAGGTAAGTAATATAGATTGTTTCAATTGGTGATAATTATTAATGTGATACTAATTATTTTCCATTAACGTGTACTCTGAACATTGATTTACGTTTCAACTTCGGGGGAGGAATCAAAGCGGAGGGTGTTGATGAGCAAAAGCGAAAAATAGAAATATTTATCATTCAATGCAGGTCATTTTACATTACTATTTAATTAAGGCAACCACAAATTGTGTTGTGGAGCATTTGAATACATTTCCTTTTGAATAATCAGGAACATTACTTGTGCCTTTTTGACAACATTAAAGACCCATAACAAGACAACGACAGAAAAAATATATTTTAAGAGATGATCTTCAGCAGAAAAAAAAGAGGTTACTGAAAATTAATCAAAAAACTGCGCCAGCTATAAGGGCAATGTGGAAGAAAATTCACGCGATGATGATGGTTTTAAAAAGATTACAAAAGAAAAAAGCCTCTTCATAGTAGATGAAAATGAAAATAGTGATGGAGACGACAAAACAAAGGTAAAAAAAAAAAAAAAATAGTCTTTGTTGTTGGTTATCGACCTTAATATTATTGGGTTAAGCCTCGCTTTACAGTGTAACGAATGACGTAGTTGTGTATTGATGTAGAAAATTATGTATTACTATACTTAAACTTACGTATGAATTGATAGATGTGAACATGTTTGTGAACAATGATTTAATTCCCCAGAGACCTATAAACTCATTGTGCTTGGTTCAACAGGGGAAGAGGTGATAGGTAGTCATTTTCCTAGTGACCGTTGTTTCGAGTTCAAAACCTTAACAGTAAAGCATGCTTGGAATCATATCAACGGTATATGAAATTTGAAGACATAGGGAAATGGCTTACATTTAAATAAAAAAAAATAAGCATAATTAAAGAAATAACTAAAAAGTTAATTACAATTTCATAATTCCTAAATTCATAATTTATAAAACATAAAAAAAATAAAAAAATTGGCACAAATAGTGACCGCCCACTTTTGCTGGCAGTCCCTATTTTTAAAGTTCTGTATATTCCCATTTAAAAAATCAAATGTAAAAATTAGCCCATTTCTGGGCGAAGGCCCTTTTCAGTCATTTTTTTCTATATCAAAATGAAATATTATTGGCGGGTTTTACAAAATAAAGGTTTGTTGGCTAAGTTTTAGTGGAGAAGAAGATATATTTTTACGAGTGAGTTCACTCTCACATATATAAGTGAAAATATAACACTATTCTAATTTTTTATGGTCACGATTATTGTACTATTATGAATTTTGTACACGAAAATGAAAGTAAGCATTAAAAAAAAAAAAAAGTAGTACTTAAGCAGAGGTGGGGGAACTATAGAATTAACAGTTCGCCACTTACGGTTTTTTAAAAAAATTAAAAGGAAAATTTTCTACTTCTTTCAACTCCACAATTTTTTTTTAATTTTATTTTAAAACAAAAGGGCACTTGCTCAGAAATGGACGAATTTTACATTTGAATTTTTATTTTTAAATGTGAATATACAGAACTTCAAAAAAAAATAGGAACTTAGCCCAAAAGTGGGCGAGGTGGTTGTGCGAATCTTTTTAAAACTTATGAATGCATAGAATTAAGAAACAAAAAACATAAATAAAGGATATAGAATAGTTCTTAGTGCAGACATTCATAATTATTGTATAAATAATTTACTCATTTTGATTAATCATTACTATCTCAATACAATATCTTCTCTTTTCTTTCCTGTTGAGATTTTCGGAAACTATTATTTCTTCCTCACACATTCTCAGGATGTCTGTTTCTTAAGTTATGAATTAACAAATTAAAGTTAGCAAAAACTGCATAATCAATTTATGAAAAGAATAAGAACGAACAGGGCTTCCCAAAATAATTTTGCCTGAAATCACTTATTAACCATGAATAAAAGAATCCAATAAAATATTTTGTTGGTTGCTTACTTCTTAAAAGGAAAACTTTCTTGTTGGTAAGTCTCCACTGTTCTCCTTAATGTCTATATTTTGCCCTATTTAAAATTTGTAACTATTTGTTTTCACTTTTAATCGATATAGTTCTTATATATTTACTTTAAGCGAAATAGTGTAATTCTTTCTTTTCACTTTCACAAATTATAAATAAAGGAAATAAATAGCCCAGCAAATGATATTACGTTCCAGTAACAGTCATTCAAAATCTGTGATATCAAGATTCATCTAATTTGTGTCTATAAGTGGCTCCTTCAATTTCTATTTTTTAATCACAACTTAATTTCTGGAAATATCTATAAACTACCGGATTGCAATAGTGTTAAAGGTTATCTTTCTGTTAAGTGTTACGTTAGGACAATAAATAAAAGTCGAGGACAATTTTTTAATAAAATTATTTGTATCTTCTAAAACAGGTATTCACCCATTGTCAATTACTCGTAGCTCTCTCACATGTAAATAAAAGAAGGATTAGCAATACCAAAAGTTGACAAGGACACAGAAGACCCTGCATTTTATTTAAAAACATTATTTATCAACAAGTATTCGGAATTTAAGTCCAAGAGCTGTGAGAGATGATGCTTTAATTACTTCATAATAGATATCACTATGAACATAGTATTATTACTTACATTATAAAATTGTTGTAATAAATTGAAAGAATTGAGTACAAAAACATTCCAGATGCCAACAATATCTAAAAAGGTGAATGAACTTGTTCCAATTTTATTGCATTAATCAAATAAAATCAGCCTTTTATCCAGTATCCACACCTCTACCAGCTTTTCCCTTTTAAAGAATTGATAAATGTAAAGCATTTATTTGTGTGGTTAGAAAAAAAGGTATCCATATTTCTTTTTGGTTCTAAATCTGGGTTTGAATTCATATTTGTAATCTCTACTGTGATATCTTTAAACTTTAAACTATGTTGCCTTAAAGATTTAAATATACTATTTTATTGAAATAAAATCTTCACCCACTTATAATGAAAATGTTATTTACCAATATATAATTATATTATTGCTTCTTCCAATAACCGCAAGCATTTAGGTATACTATCAAATGAAATTGTCGCTACAAATACTCAGTGTCAGATGAAAAATAACAAAGAGACAACCATTTGGCTAAGAAAAAAAATAATAATAATTAAAAAAAAAAAACACACACACACATCATCAATCATTAACATAATGTCTTTTGTCTACCGGGTAGGAGCAATTACACTTTATTATAGATGACCACACTGAAATACCGACTAGAATATGGTGAAAACACGGCCTTTGATAAATGACTAGAAAAGCTGTTTGTAGACATGTAATTTTATTGGATTAAGTTCATAAAATATTTGGATTAAATTCTGAATTATTTGGTTGAATAATTAATTTGGACTTTATAAATAAATAAATTTATTTTATCAAATTCAAGTTTAGAATTCATCTTTTATCTTGAGTCTCAAAATCATGCCACATGTCAAGTGATATGACATCACAACTAAATTCAAGACCAACAAATGATGTCATGTGTTTTAAATGATGTGGCAATTCAAGCTAAATTCAAAAATTAATCAAAAAGCATAACATTACATGACATATGTGATAAGCTTGATGACTTATCTAAATTGATGAGAGGGGAATCGGGCGAAAGTATTTCATCTACACTTGGATTGCCTACCTTCTATAATTAAAAATAGGAGGGTTGGGATTCAACAAAGGGAAAAGGAAGGGGTCAGCAAGCATTTCTGCAAGCATCGGCTTAGCCCGGCTACACAATTCTTCTGAGGTGGTTAACGGAGTTAAATGCGGAGATCAACATGAAACAATGAAATCTTGTCCGACATTCACGGAGATCATACATTTCTAGGAGGTTCAAATCATCCACATAATTCAGAATGCGCTACTAAAAGTTGTGAATCACAAAAAAAACTTAGGAGAAAAGAATCAAATAACAACAAAATTGTACTTACAAGATTCATCAAATAAAATTATTTTTCTTTTATTTATTTTTTATTGCAGTTAATTTTCAGCCCTTCGAAAATTTGCTGCAAACATTGTTATTGTGCTTTAGCTTGTCTCAAGATCTTCTTTCTTCATAATTAAAGACTTAAAAAGTATTAGAATATAGTCAAAATGATAAATAACGGTGTTGTATGCTATGGATCAAATAATGTTTAACTGACTAATATTCAAATAGGTATACATAAAGTGTAAGCGGCGTCAATACAAACTTATATACATGATATATAATTGGGTAAGATTTTGAATTTTTCTAAAAAAATTATAACTATGTTGATCGGACTCTCGGGCGATTGGTGCACCCGTATGTAATGCCTAACGACATTTATGGAGCTCTTTGTCATACACGATCCATAAAATAATAAAATGCTTTCAACGTAATTGCATCATAACGGATGTTAATATGAATAGAATTTTGAAATTATATTATAATAATTGTGATTAATTATTACAAATAGCAGAAAAAATAACCAAATAAATTAAATTTTAATGATGTCTGACATGAAAAAGAAAAAGCAGAAAAATATGAATGATCATGTGTAAGCTTAATGAGGCAGTTCACCACCATGCGAAACGCATTAACTTACCTAATATACACATGATTTAACCCATATTTTTGTATAAGCGTCTTTTATATACTATTATATATCTTATATAAGATTGATATATTATGTATAATATTTTTCTGCAGGATAATATTATGTGTTGAAGATAATATAACTTGAAGGGTAGTTTAGTCTTTAACTAGATAGTTAGTTAACATTAGTTAGTTAAATGAAAGGTAGTTAGTTAGAAGTTAGTTAAAGATTATAAAAGTATAAATGAGTCAATTCCTCTAAACAAGAAACAGATTTTCTCATTGTATTCTCTGTTACTAAGTATATACAATTTTCATCTTCTTCATTCTCTCATGCTGCTACTACTTCTTCCTCATTTTGCTTCGTTCTTCTTCTTCTTCTTTTTCTATTTTTCTGTTCTCTGCTTTCTCATTATTGAATCAAACATCAACATGGTATCGGAGCGCTATCAAACCATTGATAGTTAAGTTTAAGGCGATAGATTAAGTCGATTCTATATCATTCTTGTTGAGTTCTTGAAGCTTCGAGATAAGCGATGGCGGGTGGAACAAGCTTAGGTGAAGAAATGACGGTAAATGGTGGAACAAACAGTGAAATAGCCAATGGTGGTGAAAGGCGGCGGGGTTGTGATTGAATCAACTCACCCTCTATCTTGCTCTGGTGATACCGGTGGGTTTCTTTGATTTCTTTTCGGCTTACAGTGCGATAATTTACTCCTTGTGGAAGAGATCCATGAGGATTGCTCTTCTTAGTTCGAAACAAGTATGGTTTGGTGAATGGTTCTTGGAAAAAAGAAAGGTTTCATGAGAGGTTTGAGCTACAATGGGAGAGGTGTAATGCAGTTGTCCTCTCTTGGCGATGAACCGAGTGTCAAGGGGTCTTCTTAATAGTGGCATATGCACAATCTTCTTGACTGATGCAGGAAGATCTTAAAGAAAGGTTTGATAAGGTAGATGGAGCCAGATCTTTCAATGCACGCAGAGAGATTCAAAGCGTGTTCAAAATGCCTCTACTATCTCTAGTTACTTTTCTAGACTTAAAGATCGCTGGGGATGAGATTGAGGCTATTGTGCCTATTCCTAGCTGTAAACGCATGTCTTATTGTTGAAAAGATCAAAGTTTTCTGATTCATATGCAAGAACCACTTGATACCGAGTTTTTAATAGGACTGAATGATGTCTATATTCAAGCAGAAGTCGGATCTTGCCTTATGAACCCTTACTACACCTGAAATGTAAGCCAAGCATACTCTATGTATAATTGATGAAAGCCAAAGGCATGGCTTCTAAAAGTGTGCTAGGAGCATGTCCTTCAACAAGTATAGGGAACTATGAGTCTCTAGCACTGTACTCTTCAATAAGTGGATACAATGTAGGTAGTACTTCAAGGTTTAAAATTTAATTGTCTGTTATGTGAATTCTGCCAAACTAAAGGTATACAAAGAAAAATTGCCTCAAACTCATAAGCTATCCCTCGAGATAAGTTCAAGAAAAAAGGAGGGAGATTCTGCTAATCTTGCAGTTGAAGTGCAACACGGTATCTCTAGAGCTGAAGGTTCTTTGGCTAGCAGCTCAAGACAAGACAATCAGTTAGTTCAACCTTGTTTCTTTATAAAGAACACAATATGATCGGAATAGTTCAAATGTTGTTTGCTACTCATTCTTACGAGATATAGCTAACACTTTGCAGGTATGGACAACATTTTTATTACTTTGATAGTAAAAATAGTTGGATCATTGACTGCAAGGAGCAACAACTCATATGGTAGGTAATCCCAAGAATGCTTACAAAGGAATTGTTAAGCTAGATTCAGCAAGTCTAGGAAGGTTTTTACCTCTTTTGGAGATGTAGTTTTGTAACTATATGACTCTAGTGTTCTAACAGAGGGTAATGCAGTCAATAATGTATTTGGTATATTCCAAAGTTTTAAAGTTTAATCTCCTTTCTGTACACAGGTAACGAGAACTTTAAATTGTTTAGTTGCTTTTTATCCTGACTTTTGTATATTTGGGATCTCTTCAATGGGAAGGTGAAGGTGATTGGTAGACATGAAGATGGTTTATATTTGTTGCCTTCATTATCTCTGAATCTGATTAAAATGAAGCACATTCTCTGGTTTATCAACATTCTTTGTCTGTTACTGATAGTTCTAAAGAGGATATAATGTTGTGGCATAAGAGACTTGGTCATCCTTCTTCAAAAAGCTTTAAATAAATTGTTTTCGGCTTCTTTAGATAGTTGTACATCCATAGTTAAGCTGAGTGTTACTGTGTGTCCTTTTGCTAAGCAAGTTATGAATATATAATAAAGCATTAAATATGAATTAGCATATTCAAATTAGTTTATTTAACAATATTAAATCCAGGGAAAAAACAAACCTGACTTGATATGGGTTTTTGAGAATCACAAAATGCAGTTCGAACAGGACCACTATCTCGCATGCAAGTAAAGTCTTCAGCACTTTCTTCAGTGGAGTCCAAATATGGAATAACAATAGAATGATAATTGACGTTTTGATCACCATGACCTTCACCTCCACATTCACAACATCTTCATTGTCATCGAATGATCATCCTCTGTCAAACTATGAGTGAATGTATCACTATCAGATGCATCTTGTTGAACAACGACTAAGTCGTTGTTGTTATTATTCTGTCAACTAAGTCAAAATTTCAACAGCATCATTACACCTGCAAATATTAAAAGATAAATATGACAGTTAAGAAAATGATAAATAAATACAACATATGTACCTGCTTTGAGAAATACAAAATCTTTACATTTACCTATCGGTTGATTGAGATGGACAAGAAACTTATTGAATAAATTGTCTCTTTCAAAATTGACACATGGCTGTGCAGGGTTGATAAGTGCTCAAATCAAAACTTCTGATGTGCGCAACTACGGAACTAGATCACCCATCTCACAGTGCGAATCCTATCTTGTTTCTTTTTGCATTACACTTCTTGAAAGACCAATATTCAAACTTGGCAAATATGTAATATGGCAAAATCAAACTCATTATCATTAATTCTGGAAATGGCAGATCGTTCAACAACAGCATACATGTCAAAGTTGTTATGCGATGTGATTACGGAAGATATCGGGGACTATGAAGAAATAAAGACAACGACTCATCGTCACTAATAAGTGTCTCACAGTACATCGGTAACCAATTGGCGGTAAAATACATTGGATATCGGCTAGTGATAATGACTACATCACTTAGGATCAGTTATAAACATCTTGTTCCTAAATACGCATTGTGCAGCTCCTTATTTAAGGGATTGCAGAAACCTTTGACCCGCCATAGGACGTCGACTATATCAAATGTCGAACCACGAGTCATGCACAACTACTCCTCCCCAATATAAATTAACTTTTACAAAGATTTCAGCTATTTAGTAAAGATTATAAGATAAAAAAATTCACGAACATAAACAAAATATGTAACTCAAATAGTTCAGAATGTATTCGTTCAAAAATATTTATAGGTGACTTACGAAAATATAGTCATGAAAAACGATGTGTAGAAACTTTTAATTTCATGATTTGATAAGACAATACAAAATTTGGTGGAATATATATTTTTGTCGTTATGTGAAAAGTTATTTTTGATTGATTAATGGGGACAATGTAAAAATTCTGCAAATTTCTTTATCCATTCTGAGATAGAATTTGAAAAAAAACTTTTGGGTCATGCCTTTCCGAGCGACTAACGAGACTTTGCATTTGGAAGGTAAAAAAAAAAAAATAAATAAGGTGGGGCACGGGGACATCATGACCAAAACTGATAAAAAGAAAAAAAAAAAATAGGTGGGGCGGTGGGCATCCCACGCTTTAAAACAAAAATGAAAAAAAAAAATTGAAATAAGTATTTAGAGCAGTATGAAAATGAAAAATTGAAAAAAAAAGTGGACGGTGGCGAGAATTGAAAAGAATGAAAAAATTAAAAGAGAAATTAAGGCATTTGGGCGATAGCTAAATGAAGAATTGAAAAAAAAAGTGGGCGAGTGGGCGTGGACAAAAATTGAAAAAGAATGAAAAAAAAGAGATGGAGAGCGGAGTCACCACAGCCGAAGAAGTTAAAAAAGAGAGGAGGTAAACGAACGAGGTTAACGGAGAAAAAATGGGGCGTGAGGCGCGTCCGGCGCCTTACCCTCCCCCTGGTATATTTGTTGTGGGAATTATCTATTTGGTGTTTCACCCATTTTTTATCCATTATGCTCTCGGAACTCGTAAGTTAAATATATATATAACACTATAGCCTAAGAAATGCAGATCGATGATGGTAGGTAAACAAATTACTACAAACAACCACACCTTGAGTATTTCAATTTTGCAAATATTATTCTTACATATTCATATGTGTAAATGAGCAGGTTACACTGAATTTGGGTGGATAAATAAAAGCAGATTAATAAATAATTCGTCCAAAAGTTGCTTGAAATTTGAAAAAGTTGAGCGCCCAACTCTAGCTAAGTTTTAATTGCTTTAATTTTCTTTTATAATCTTTTGGTAACTTATAAAATTATTATTATTCTTTATTATGACCCTCTGGGTTATATTCATTAAAAAAGGTTAAGGTTGAAATACACCTGAACTATACCTCTTTTGCGAGTTTAGTACCTGAAGACTATGCGAAGTTTGCGTTAGGTACTGAACTATCACCCTCGGAGTTATAGAAACACATACGAACATTTATATTACTTTCATGTGATACATGCGCCAATTTAGTTTTAAAATATATCGGGTGGTTGTCCAAGTATTGTATTAATTTTGAGCCACCCCCCTCCCCCTTTCTTTTTTTCTCCCCTCTCTCCTCAATGTCCCTGATCTCGGGCAAATAGCATGCCCAGTGATGCTTTACTCTTAATTTAGTCTTGTTTAGTTAATTAATTATATATATTTTTATGTGATTTTATATAAATGTGAATACATGTACTAACCAACAGTTGATCCTTGTTTTGTAGGTTTCAATGAATTTGAGGAACTAATCTTATAAGTTGGTGAAGTAGATGATAGGTCGGGAGCAATAATAAAGGACCTTCTCATCAAAGTAGGTAAAGTTTTATTATACTGTAGTTTTATTATCTTAGATTTCGGGTTGATGACCGAGGTACCCTTAATCTTGGGACTGACCATTCTTGGCAGCCCACTTAGGAGGAGCGGTGATTGATTTGAGAAGCGAGATTACTGAAGTGGTCGAGGATGAAGAAAAACTCTTCCGAGTATACCAAGAAATGAACTCATCCACACACTACGAAACCTTTGTCGGGTTAGTGTGTTGTCGGAGGATGAGTGTGGGGTGGAAGAATTCCACGGGTGCATGGCCAAAGGTAAGGACAAGTGTTCGGCCAGTCGATAAAGGGCTTCAAATTGTGAAGAAGTTGGAGGAAGAGGGCTGGTGACTGTGTCCTCTAAAAGAAAAAGAGAAGGAGATGGTTCGGGCAGGAACCGGTATGAGATGTCACGAAAAGGGCGGAGTCCGTTGTCTTGCTGACGTAAAATAAGGTATTGCTTGGGAGGCAACGAAGTGCCACAGGTACAAAGTATGATTTCTTTGTTGGCACGTGATTATTTTAATATTTCATTGTGTTTGTGTTTTTGGTGGAAAGTTAAGCACGAGTTGGAAGGGAATGCAGTAGGAAGGAGAGGAAGCTAAAAAGCATGGAATAAAAGAAGTGTGGGGTCAAACACCCACATTATGAGAAACTTGAAGAAAAGCATGTTGTTAGCTGAGCTTAGAGGCAGGGAGTATTTCTCATACTTTTAATTTTAATGTGATGCTATGAAGGCCTTAGCGAGGATTTAAGTGTGGGGTGAGGAAATTTCAAAAATTTGTGCTTAACGATTTTTGGTGAATGTAATGCTTGTGAGAAATTTGAAAAAATTTTGTGAGTCAAGCATGAATTCATCACCCGTTAGTTTTTCTTTTTGGTTCTTTTCCGACGGGGGGTCTTTGAACCGAAGAATAAAATTTTTCTTTGTCTTTATATAATGTTTTAGTCATCGTTAGGGATTTGTTTAGACGATGGATGGATGGCGGCCGTCTTGAGGAAAATTAGTCAATAGGTTTTGGTTTTTGAACCCGTAGCTAATTGATGGCTTGATATTCTTGTTATGTGTTATACATGATTGTAAGATACAAGTATGTTCAGTATTGAAGCATGAAAGTGCATAACTTTGTGTGAGACACTTAGGCTCTTGAATTTGACTCAATATGATTGAAACTTAATGTTTGAATTCTTGTGATTAGCTGGGTTAAGAGCTTGCTGAATGTGTCTTGAATTGAGCATGTGCCATGAGTGTAAGGTTTTGAGTGATACATTGCTATTGTGGAGTGTCTAGAACTTGCACAGGTGGGTTTATAAAACGAAATGAAGGATGTGGTGTAGCGAGATGATTTAGGCATTTCTTTGAATAGGAACCTAATTTTATCCTCATTTATCTACCTTGAATAATTAATCCTAGTTAGCCCCATTGGAGCCTTGAGCTATTCTTTGATAGCTACAACATAAGCTTAATCCTTTTCTTTCATTAACCTTAAATTTGATCCAAAACTCCTAAGCACTTAAGTGAAAAATCCGAAAGAGTACAGGAGTGAGAAGAATGAAAAAGAAGGAAAAGTGGCAGTTGTAAAAGTTATGAAAGGTCAAGGGTGCACTTGTTGATAGTTGAGGTATTAGTAGGGAGTAAGAAAAGAAATTAATGAAAAGTTACTTATATAACTCCTTACTAATAAGCTAAGGTTGCTTAAAGTAAGAGACACAAGAGGAAAAGGAAAGCTGGAAAAAAAATAAGGTGAAGTAAGAGAGAGTTCATGTGAGGGCGTGATGTATTAAAAGCGCTTAGGGAGGATAGTCACTATTACTTTGGCCATAGTAGTACCTACCGTCCTTAGCTACATTGCAACCTAAAAGTCCTACTTGATCTTACATTCATACATCCTCAAATTAGTGGAGTAAAACACTAAGGGCAAGCTTGTGGATTAACTACATGATGCATGAATTCTTCATGAGAGTGAGCGTAATTCTATTCATGTACCCACGCATGTTGTGATTTAAAAAAATTTTGCGTGTGAAAATGGGTAACTCTCTTGCCGTGAGGGCATATGTGAATGAAAGGGATATAATTCATGTTGGATTTCTTGATCAGTTGATTCACATGAGTTTGCTAAGATTGAGAGTCAATTCTTGAGGTTAGGAAGTCTTAGCGGAGGTTGTATTTCATTTAAATGATCTGTCGTACATATATTTTTGGCTTGTTATCTTAAATAATCATTATAGTCGTAGCTTGAATTATCACTAAATTAGCTATGTGAGTCTCCATGTGAATGAGATGTAAAAGGTTTGTTCGAGGACGAATAAGGCTTTAAGTGTTGGGTTGTGATCTCGGGCAAAATAGCATACGGTGATGCTTTATAATAATTGTCTTGTTTGATTAATTAATTATATACATTTTCATGTGATTTTATATAAATGTGAATACATGTACTAGCAACATGATTAGACCTTGTTTTGTAGGTTTCAATGAATTTTGGAAACTAATTTATAAGTTGGTGAAGTAGAGGAATGGAGTGAGGGAGCAATTTGCAAAAGTCGGCAAGGAGCCATGCCTGCCTTGGCAAGGCTGGCGCGCAGAGCTGTGATGCCACGTTGTGCGTGTGCCGCGCCCAGCGCCATGCCACCCATGCCAGGCGCGAGAGAAGGCAGCATGCAGGCAGAGTCTGCGCGCCAGCGCGGGTGCCACGCCGGGCGACAACGCGCCCAGCCTCATGCCATCTTGTGCATGAGCGCGTGTCACGCCGGCAGCGCGGCGACCCTCGGCAACTCCCCAGCATCCTGGGGCGAATTCCAGTGGCCCTCCGCATTACCTCCGTGTCACGGAGGCGGTGCTCAACGATACACTCCGTGACACGAGGCCATTCCATAAGCGAGGCTTAATTTTACACGATTCTCATTTACTATAAATAGGTCCTTAGCTCCTAAAATCATTTTGTCACGATTTTGTCCCAGGAAAATCACCTAGGAGTGAAGGGAAGTGGAACTCACCTAGGGTTTGTCAAATTCCTCTTCTCTTCTACCAATTCTTGTAAGATGTTACTTTAATAATGTTTCCTTGGCAATTGTACGAGACATGATGGCTAGAACCCTTCCTCTAAAGTTTAAACCATGAGTTATGATGTGTTTTTATGAAATTGTGTTGGAATTAAGTTATTGATTGTTGTTTTGTCTTGCAATCTTGAATTATTGGTTTTTTTAATGATTGATCACCATGAAAATATACGTTAAACAGGCAACATGCTTGAGAAAGCATTTACCTAGGCGAGAACAAGAGAATGTAGGGAGCATGGTTGTTCTCACGATATAATTTGTGTTAGGATAGAAATATACCTAATACCTTGCTTGTTGATAAAACAGGATGAGTTAGGCACCGACTTGATTTATCCATCACCACTTTCGAAGAAGTAGTTGTGTAGCTAAGTTGAGTCGAATGATTAGAAATACGAAAGTCTCTAATCATATCCACGTAAACCACATCCACGTAATGGTGCACCGCGAACTAGAATTAGCATCCTGCTCACAATATAGTAGTGAGGCTTGTTTTTCATTCAGGGTTCGAAAGGCCATGAACATGTAATTCTAATAGTATGTGAGACGACAATTGATAGTTTCATACTTAACCATTGCAATTATTTAGTAGCACATGATTATCAGAGCTTTAGCTCTATGTTGCTCCTAGAGTGAATTCAGAATATTTCGTTGACCACAATTAGACTTAATTAAACTCCCTCGAAAACTTTTATAATCAACATTTTGGTATTTAATATCACACATGAACTTGATAGTTAGTTGAATTGGTCCGGTCTACGTGGGTTCGACATTAGGGTCTTCAAAAGAGCCACTATATTACTTGCACGGCCCAGTACACTTGCGGGCGCAACATCCCACTCCATAAACCACATCATTAGTTTGCTATCAATTGAGTTTTCTTTATTCTTTTATCAGTTGGATGAAAATAATTAGACAAATAGATTATTAATTGAAGAAATGAAAGTGTGGAAGATGGATTGATAATTGTGCCTAATGAAGCCCAATTTGTTATAAAAATTTATTTAAATATCCTTGGAAAAGAAAAACTAGATTTGTTTAAGAACAAGGGATAAATTATTACAAAATTAAGAATAAAATGAAGAAGGATGAAAAAGTGGGAAGAACTATGCAAGTTAGCAAAAAGATGAAGAAAGATCATGAAGAAAGAAGAAGAGTATTTAAAAGTGAATTTTTTTTTTTAAAAAAAAATGCTTACTCTGCAATTTGTGGCTGTTATAATGTCATGTAGGCGATATTTAATGGCTAAAAAATATCACTCGCAGCGTCTTGAGAGTGATTGAACACAATTTGGTCAGTTAGCATTCGGGTGTGTTTCTATAGCGAGGTGATAGTTCGGGTCGTCAAACTTTGCATAGTTCAGGTATAAACTCATAAGAATCGATATAGTTCAGGTGTGTGTTTGGACCTTAACTCACAATAAAATGTCTTTATAAAATATTTTGATAAGATTTTACATAAACTGGGCTGAATGTCGGTCCCTAGAATTTTGATGGGCTAAAATAGGATGAATTAATAAATGAACGAATTAATAATCATGTCAAACTTAAACAGATTGGATGGGTTATAATTTCTTAGACTGATTTTGCCATTTTATAATATTCAATTGTAATTAATTAAACTTTAGAATTAAAACATAAAAAAAATAAAAATATTTTTAAAACAAAATAAAAGGTTCAAATATAGGTGAAATGATATTTTAAATTTTGAAAACAATACGACGGTGATTCAAAGGTTTTAATTTCACGTAAAAAAATGATTGATGTATTATTTCTTTAACCTAAAATTAGGGAAACCCTTTTATACGGTGTTATTGAATGTCTCGAGTAATTTTTTTAATTTAAAAAAATATACATAATAATTCCTCATAATTGAATGTTATTTTTGACATTTTGAAAATTGTTATAAATATATTTTCTATTTATGGTGAATGTCTATTTCTTAGAAAATTAGAGTTTGTAACTTTGGGACCAAGTTAGTTTCCCCTATAAATAAAGGACTTTTCCATTCATTGTACATCATCCATTTAACTCTTCAAGATCCCATAGAAATAAGAACTTCTCTCTTTCTCTATAATATTCTTGTTCTTTCTTTATTATTTCATAACACGTTATCATAACGAGACTCTTGTCTTGAGCTTTTCGCTTTGAAAAGATGAGGTAGAAAAATTAAAATTTCTTTTGAAAGATGTATTACTTAACCACGGGAGTGATATATTCCTTTAGTGATATTGTTGTTCTACGACTTTCTTTGTCTCAAATTTGAAGGCAAGATATTATTTTTTCTTTCTTTTAATATGGCTGCCTGACGAAACTTGATTTCGTTGCCTTCAAAGTTCGGGCAAGAACTACCTTTTCATGGGTGTTGAATGCTGAAATCCATATGGATGTAATGGGTTTGGAACACCATTAAAAATTGAAAACAAAGCATCAAAAATCCATATGGATGCAATGCGTCTTGGAGACACCATTAAGTGAAAACAAGCATCAAAAATTCATATGGATGCAATGGGTCTTGGAGACACCATTAAAGTGAAAGCAAAGCATCAAAAATCCATATGGATGCAATGGGTCTTGGAGACACCATTAAAAGTGAAAACAAAATATCAAATCAATATCATGCTAAGGCTATGATATTCTTGCGTCATCATCTTGATGAAATTCTTAAAATTAAATATCTCATGATTTAATGATCCACTTTGTTTTGTGTAATAGCCTAAAGAAAGGTATGACCACCTGAAGATGGTCATCCACCCAAGAGCATGATATGATTGGATTCATCAAGACTATCAATCTGTTATGAGTATAGCTCATCAACATTCAAAATTGTTCTAAGTTGAAAATATGTAAGAGAAATCATCTACGATATGCATGTCTCAATTTGCTCCCGAAGTAGCAATATCTAAAAGAGGTTTTAAGCTATCATACCTTATGTGTTTGAGGCATATTTAGATGATCATGTTTCATTCTGAAGAATGAGAAATGAGAACTTTTTGATAAATGTGTACAAATATAGATCAAATACAGATCTAGTCCCTGAAGTGAATGTGACAATACTTAATAAAATCTTGAAGTTTACTCCCGAAGTAGTAAATTTGAAATTTACTTCCAAAGTAGTAAGAATTTAACAGCGATTCCTGAAGTAGTAAGAATTTAACAGCGATTCCTGAAGTAGTAAGACTCTTCAAAAGTAAATCTTACAATTTACTCCCGAAGTAGTAAAACCTGCAATCTGCTCTCAAAGCAGTAAAAGTTTGAAATAATGAAGTTTTAGAACTCAATACTGTTGATTTCTTGACACCTACGGTGTCACGAGATTTGCTTTCATGATACCAAAAGTATTTAAGTAATATGAGGATAGTGTAAATTAATGATCCAAGGTAAAATAACACGATTGTTTGTCAACAAGAATCATGACACCCGGTAGTGTCCAAATTATATTATGAAAAAATAAATTAGAGAAAGCTCTTTGAAGTTTTATTAATTATTATGTCATTCATCTCATATTGTAGTACAAAGTTGTTATGATTAAAACACAAATTGTAGTAAACTTGAAGTTTACCAACAATAAAAATGGTTATCATATCAACACAATGGATGAGATGAATCTTGAATATCTTGGTATTACCAAAAGAATGTCTCTGGCTTGAGACATGTGTTATAGAAAAGTTCCACCTTTATCTTGACTTTAGCATTGGACAAAGATTAGTACAATTGAGGCACATTCTATAGTAAAGCCGAGTTTACTAATTCCAATACTTTTGTATTTTGGCATGATCATCACAGGACATCCTGGATCTATAATGATGAATTATAGAAAATTCAAATGGGCATCCATTAAAGAACTTGAAGATTCTTTCAAATGGTGAATTTTCTTATAGTGCTTGTTATCAAAGGCAAGTTAATTGTGAGACCATCACCAACAAAGGTTGAGATTGAGTCCACGCGTTCTTGGAAGCATACATGGGGATATATGTGGACCTATCCACCCACCTAGTGGGTCGTTTAGATACTTCATTCCCTAATAGATGCTTCCTCTAGATGGTGTCATGTGTGCTTATTGTCATCTCATGACTTTGGCGTTTGCAAATTATTAGCACAAATAATACGATTACAGGCACAAATTTCTGATAATCAAATTAAGTTCATTCGCCTTGATAATCTTTACTTGAGTTTTCATCCCAAGCATTTAATGATTATTGCTTACCAATTGGGATAAAAGTTGAACATCTGTAGCTCATGTTCACCTCAAAATGGCCTTGCGAGTAACTAATTAAACGTACGCAGTGTAGCAAGGCCATTACTCATGAAAACTAGGCTGCCCTTCTGTTTGGGGTCATGCGATTACATCTTGCAACACTTGTTCGTCTCGGGTGACAAATAATCATAATTTTCTACGCTACAATTGGCTGGGTCAAGAACCTAATATTTCTCATATGAGAATTGTTGGATGTATTGTATATGTGCCTGTAGCACCACCATCGCACAAAAATGGGTCCCCAAAGAAGGTTAGGAATTTATGTTGGGTTTGAATCGCCCTTCATTATTAAGCTCTGTGAACCATTAACTGGAGATATGTTTACTGCTCGGATTTGCAGATTGTCGGTTTGATGAGAAAATTTTCCCAAAATTAGGGAGAAAATTGTGAAGAAATAAAAGAGAAATTTTGTGGAAAAATCCATCACTATCTCATCTTGATCCATGTGCTTCTATTTGTGAGCAGAAGTACAAAAGATTATTCATCTGCAGAAAATTGCAAATCAAATGCCGGACGCATTTACAAATATTAAAAGAATTGCACAAATCACATATTCCTGCGAGAGAATGTCTCAATTCGAATTGATGTCCTGAAGGACCATCTACTAGTGTCATAGCCAATGAGTCCAAAGCACGCCCTAAGCGTGGTAGACCATTGGGTTCTAAGAGATCGAGAAATCCTAGAAAAAGAAAAATAAATGGTCAAGATGACACTACGAAAGAACTACATATGGAAGTTCAAGACTTGAGCAATTTTGATATCCATGAAGAAATCAATGAGCCTGAGACTCAAGAAAATGAGGAACTATCCATAAATTCAAGTGATGCAGGAATTAATCGATCAAAAATAGTAGTGGATTATGTATTTGCATATAATGTTGCAATAAAAATCATGCAAGATAGTGAGGATCTTGAACCTCAATACATGTAGAATGTCGACAAAGAAATGATTGGCCAAAATGGCAAGAAGCAATTCAATCAGAATTGAAATCACTTGTCAAGCGTGAAGTTTTTGGACCTATAGCTCAAACACCTAAAGGTATTAAGCCTATTGGCTATAAATGGATTTCTTTGTGCGAAAAGAGAAATGAGAAAAATGAAGTACAAAGGTACAAATCACGCCTTGTTGCACAAGGATTTTGCACAAAGACCTAGTGTCGACTATGAAGAGACATACTCACCGATTATGGATGCAATAACATTACGTTATCTTATTAATTTCACTACCAATATGAGAGGCTTGAAATGCATTTGATGGATGTGAATTACGGCCTTATCTTTATGGATCACTTGAAAATGAGATATACATAGAAAAAACCACGAAGGATTAAAATGCAGAAGCGTATCATTCAAAGTCTCGGAAATGTATTCAATTAGATTGCAAAGACATTGTATGGTTTGGAAGCAATCTAGACACATAATGGTATAACCGTCTTAGTGAATATTTATCTAAGGAAGGTTATATAAATGATGAAATTTGTCCATGTATTTTTATAAAGAAAACAACATCGGAGTTTGTCATACTTCTTTGTTTATGTAGATGACATAAACCTTATTGGAACTCAATAGAGCTTAGAAGGCAATTGATTATATAAAGGAATTTGAGGATAAAGACCTCCAAGGAAAGGAATGAAGAAATTCTTGGTCCTGAGTACCATATCTTAGTGTGATTGATACGCTAATGTATCTTGCTAACACGACAAGGCTGATATAGCTTTTTGGTTAATTTGTTATGGTATAGTTACATTCCTACTAGGAAGCATTGGAATGGGATAAAACACATAATGCGGTATCTAAAAGGGACTACCGATATGGGTTTATTTTATTCTAATAATTGCAGTCCCGATCTTGTTGGTTATTCTGCGGGGTATTTATCGGCCCACACAAGCCTAAGTCTCCAAACCAGCTACGTATTCATATGTGGAGGTACTGCCATATCTTGGAGATCTATAAAGCAGTCTCTCGTAGCTACTTTATCAAATCATGATGAGATAATAGCTATTCATGAAGCAAACCGAGAATGTGTGGTTGAGGTCCATGATACACACATCTCATTAGAGAAAAATATGATTTGAATTATGACAAAGTACCCACAATTTTGTATGAAGATAATGTTGCATGCATAACACAACTAAAGGGAGGATTCATAAAAGGAGATAGAGCGAAGCACATCTAAACCAAGTTTTCTACACACATGAGCTCCAAAGAATGGTGATATCAATGTGCAACAGATTCGTTCAAGTGACAATGTGGTTGATTTATTCACTAAATCTCTACCAGCTGCTGCAACTTTCAAGAAGATGGTGCGGAAGATCGGGATGCAAAGATTCAGGGATGTTGCATTATGGGGAGTTAATACGCGTTGTACTCTATTTTATTCCTTACGAGGTTTTGTCCACTGAGTTTCCTTGTAAGGTTTTAATGAAGCGGCCAAAATGCGTATTATTAGATATGTGTACTTTTTTCCTTCACTAGATTTTTCCCCTTTGGGTTTTTCTAGTAAGGTTTTAGACACATTATCTATCAAATAGACATCCAAAGTGTATAAATATATTTTCTATTTATGGTGAATTGTCTATTTCTTAGAAGGAAAGTTAGAGTTTGTAACTCTGGGACGAAGTTAGTTTCCCCTATAAATAAAGGGGTTCTCCATTCATTGTAGATCATCATTTTAACTCCTCAAGATCTCATCGGAGAAATAGAACTTCTCTCTTTCTCTATAATATTCTTGTTCTTCGCTATTATTTCATAACAAAAATACATATATCTTGATCCAATTCATTGTTTGGCCTTGGTTTAAGATAAGGGGAGACAATAGTCCATGAAAGGAGTATTAGATGAGTTTTTATTAGGAAAAAATTACACTATAATAATTTGGATAAAATAATTATTTATTTTATTTATTATTTTTAACTTTTTTAATTAATTTTCTTTAGTTCTTCTTTATTTTCTTCTTTTTATTACTTTTTTTGCTATTTCTTTCTGCTTCGTTCTTTCTTTTTTCTTTTTCCTTTGCTTCTTTCCCCTGTTTCTTTCTTTCTTTCCTCCTCTTCTTTCTTTCTTCTTCATCCCTTTTTTTTGTGTTGCTTCCTTCTTTCACTTTTTCTTTCTTTCTTTCTTTTTTTCTTGCTTTTTTTTCTGTAGATTTTTATATTTATAGATATTATGTATAAATTTAATATATTTCATTATTATAAATTTAATATTAATTTATTAGGTAAATTAAATTGAAAATTTTAAAATTTTATTGTTAGAATTTTTAAAAGCTTAAAAATCCACAAATGAGTTTTGAATTTATTGAAAATTTTAACAAATTGATAATATAAAAAATTGTTTGTTGATGATATTATTGTGAAGTTGAGGTTAAAATCTGAAGCTATTTGAAAAAGATTTAATCAATTTCAATGGAGTTTCATAGTTGAAATTTGTAGGAGATCAAACACAATTTTTATATAAGTTGCTTGTAATTTTTGTATAACGATTAGTAAAGTATGTATAAGCACCTCTTATACACTATTATACACTTTTATACAAGGTTTATATATTTTGTACAATATGTATAATGTAGTATAAAGCGGTATTGCGAAAAACGGCATGCGAGTATAAATTTAAAATGGTAGTGTGGAATATAATATTTTATATAAAGTGTATATTTTATAAAATTTCTTGTTATTGTTGTCAAAGTCTTAATAAGTAAGATTACCGGTAGATATATTTTGATTAAAAGTAATAAATATTTCGTAAAACTAATTGAGATAAATAGGATGTGGTTTTAGATATTTTTAAAAAAGCTATTTTATTCCGAGATACAACTTATAATAAGTGCTATTTTACAAAATAAATATTGTAATACTTAAAAATAACATTTTTCTATTATATAGAAAGATAAAAAGAGGTGGACGATTGAGGCATTACAGTATTTAAAAAAAAACCATTCATCTATTTTTTTCTATATTTAAATCTTGTCAATAAATTTCTAATGGCAAAACAATCAAACACCCTTTTTAAATGTCAAGAGTATCCTACGAGATGAAACATTTAACGTGGAGTTTATGTTTTTCCATCATAACTTTTCTTAAATACTTTGTATATTAACACTTAGTCTAAAATAGTTTTCTAACCCATTATAGTTTTCTTTTTTAACTTTATGATATACTTACATAAAAGATATTCATTTTTCTGAGTTTATTTTTATACATAATAGATACGAAAAGTCATTTTCTTCTAATCAAATTGTAAAAGAACAAGAGATCTTATTTCCTCATCCTCATTTAAGTGGGGTATTGCACTCTCACGCAATTTGTTTCCTTTTTTGTGAGGTGAAATTTTATCTTAAATTTAATAAAATAAAGAATTGGATGACCAAGGACATTATAGTCATTTCAAAAAAAATTCATTGATTTTTTTTTCTTTCTATTACCTCAAATCATGACAATAAAGACAAAACAACCAAGCACCTTTTTTTGAAAATATCAAGTGTATCCCATATGATAGAGATATCACGTGGACTACATTTGTAAATTAATGATAAATGAAATAATATAAACAAGATAAATTAGGCAAGAGATGTCGAAAAGGGAGAGGAGTTTTTATTTCTTTCAAGTATGTCTTTCATAGGAGAATGACCTCCTATTTTATAGTTTAGAAATGGTCTTTTCAACTATAAGAATTAATGAATTCATACTTGGTAAATGAATAGCCAAGAATGGTTATCTAATGTACATCCCATATTCAAAGAATTTGTAATACTCCCCTTGGATGTCCATGGATAATGTGCCTCATTAAAACTTTACTAGGGAAAAAATTGATAGGAGAATCTCCGAGTGAAAAAAAAGAGTACATACATCTTTAATCGCATCGAGTCTTTGCCTCATTAAAAACCTTACGAGAAAATTCCAATTGGGATAAAATCTTGGTTAAGAAAAAAAAAAAGAGTACAACGCATATTTTACTCCACGATGAGACGACGCATTCCAATTTTATATCTCAACTTCTCAAATATTGATGTTGACAATGCCTTAGTGAATAAATCTTCAAGATTATCACTCAAACGGATCTGTTGAACATCTATCTCACCATTTTGTTGAAGATCATGTGTGGAAAAAAAATTCGGTGAAATGTGCTTTGTTCGGTCTCCTTTGATATATCCTCCCTTCAATTGAGCTACGCATGGCAGTATTATCTTCATACAATCTTTTTGGTTGGAATCTTTATTTTTCAAGAAAGACCACATAATTAAGAATATATTGGAGTCATATATTGATCTCAACCATACACACTTTCTTGGTAGCATATAAATGATTATTATTTCAGCACAGTGTTGAAGAATTATATCTAAGAGTTGTTTTGTTAATCAACATGATATAAGTGTATATTTACAAGTAAATGAATGCTTTGTTTGAGATCGAGCTTTATGTGGATCACACAAATAATCTGCATCTGCATAACGTCATTTGTGAATTGGAATCATTAGAATAAAATAATTTCATATGTATAGTTCCTCGGGTATATGAAAATACTTAACACCATTCCAGTGTCTTTTTATTGGTGAGGAGCGAATCTTGATAATAAGTTCAGCTACTTAAAGAGTTGTATCTAGTCTTGTATTATTAGAAAGATACATTAGTACGTAGCACTAAGATATAGAGTTTCATCACCAAGGAGTTCTTCATCTTCCTCCTGAGGTCGAAATGGATCCTTATTGATATCAAGTGATCTCACAATCATCGGAGTGTTTAATGGATGTGTCATATCCATGTAAAACTACTTTAGTATCTTTTCGGTGTATATGAATTGATGAACAAGTATTTCATTCTTTAAATGATCAATCTGTAGGCCAAGACAAAATTTTGTCTTCCCAAGATCTTTCATTTCAAGCTCTTTCTTCAAATATCTCTTTGGCTTTGAAAGTTTTTCAAGAGTTCCAATGATATTCAAATCATCAACATAACAGGTTATGATGAAAAATTCAGTTCTAGATCTTCTAATAAACGCAATGGCAAATAAGATCTTTTTTGTACCCTTCTTTTAGGAATACTCGCTAAGGCGATTGTACCACATTCTTCACCGATTATTTGATCCATTATGAAAATTTACGAAACTATATTGAAACGAGTTTCTCGAGAACCTTTATATCTTCGGGCATTTTGAGTCCTTGGGAGTCTTTATAAAAATTTTATTGTCTAGTAAGCCATATAAATGAGGCTATGACAACATTCATCAAGCACTGCTGTGAAGTTTTCATGCAGCTTAGGACATCGGATATCACAAGTGATTGCGTCATTTACGGGAGAATATGTCTCCATATAATTAACACCAGGTCTTTGTGAAAAATCTTGTGCCACAAGTGGGTGCTTTATATCTAACAACTTTATTTTTCTCATTACATTTCACACAAGACCCATTTGTACCCAGCGATTTTACATGTGTTGGCACTATAGGTCCAGAATTTCACATTTTCAAGTGAAATAATTCTTCTTCAATTGCAACTTTTCATTTCGTTCGATCCTCTTCCTTCTACACTCATCAACATGTTTTGATTCAAGATCCTCATTTTCTTGCGTAACTTCAATAACAACATTATATACAAAGGTATTATCAATATCAATATCATTTCGATTTCATCTCTTTCCTATGGAAACATAACTTATTGATATTTCTTTATTATTATCTTTTAAAACTTAAGTTTTTCACAATAGGAGTCTTAGTAGTTAGTATGCCTTGGGACTCTTCATGAGTAACTTCATCCTTTGATCGGCTTGATCATTATTCTTTTTCTTTATTGAGGAATTTTATCTTTCGAACCGATAGGTCATATGCTTCATGCGTGTTTGGACTCATTTGCCTGATCCAGTTGTTTTGGCGGGACATCAACTCGACTTGAAGCATTTACAAGCTTGGAATATGTGATTTAGTAACCCTTGGAAGGTTAGTAAACGCATCGCGATTGATTTGCAATATTTGTAAATAAATGATCTTTTGAACCTCTTGCTCACCCCCAGTTTGTGCGAGGATCCAAATGAGGCAGTGGGATAATGCACTCTGTAGTCTATCCCCTTTTCTTTCTTCTTATTTTCTCCCTAATATGGGAAAAGCGGCTCATCAAAGTGACAATCAGTGTCTGATAGTAGACAAGTCTTCCATCATCGAGTTCCGAATGTTGATAATAGACGGAAATTCATAACCAACATATATTCCCAACCTTCTTTGAGGGCCTATCTTTATTGCATTTAGGAGGAGCAATTGGAACATATGTTGCACAATCAAAAATATTTGGCTCTGACAAGAGTCAGCAAATTGTAATGGGAGTTTTATGATAACTTGTTGGTCTATTGTGTACAAAGCGCGGCTGCATGGCTCAAATGACATGTCCCCACCTTTGAAAGGGAAGTTCGATTTTCATAAATGTGATCTAGCTATCAAGCTGGAGTCTCTTGAATGATTAACTAGACCGTGCAGTACGAACATGAGTCACGGGATGCTCAATTGTTATCCAGGTTGTCATACAATAATCATTAAGAAGTATAGATGTAAACTCACTTGACGTATCAAGGCCAATTGTCCTAATTGCATAATGCGAAAATTGTGCTCTTAATCTTATTATTTGGGTCAACACCTCGCAAATTCCATACTACGAGTTGATAATAGTGCACATGTGACCATCTTGTAGATGTATTTATCAAGACCATATAATACTTGAATGAGTACATATAAAAGGTGAATTGGCCCGACATGTCACCACTGTATACATTCCATAATCGATTCAATTCCACTTTTTCTTTGTGTGATTTAATAACCAATTTACCTTGAGAACAAAATGACACAAGAGAATTCCTTACATTGAAAGAATCTTCAGGTTCTTCAATGTATGCCCAATTCTCAATTATTTTACGCATCATATTTGAGCAGGTTGGCTAACCGGTCATGCCAAAATAATAAAATTATTAGGACCGTAAACTTCTTGTTTACTATGGCATGTGATTCAACTATACTAACAACTTTGGTGTAGTATAGACCGGAGGAAAATGCGGATAATTTTTCATGTATATATTTTCTTCCCGTTGTTATTATAGTAATATAAAGGTATTCAATCTTTCTTTTATTGGTGGTTTCAACATGATATCCATTTTGACGATTATCTTTGAAACTAAATAGAACAACTGAGACCTACTACAATATAATGCATCATTGATAGTCAATACAGTTCCTCGAGGTAGTAATAAGGTTGTTCTCTAGAGCCCTCAATTAATTTAGTACTATCGGATATTGTTATAACATTGGCTTCCTTCATAATTAAGTAAGAAAAAATATCTCTTATCTTTCAATATGGTGTGCGTTGTAGCACTATAAAAGAGCATATATCTTCCTTTTATTTATGCGGCCAAGCTGAAGGTGGAGTATTCATATTCTTTATAAAACATGAAGTTATTTATTAAAAATTTTGAAAGCTTGCAAAGACATAGAATATTATAAGAATCATATTAAAAGTTGAAAGTAATAGAATAATCGTTTTATGAAAATATAAACTAGTTGAAATTGATGAAACAATATTTATTATTGTTCATTCTCCGATAACAGAAGTTCTCGATCATGATCCTCAAAATAAAAGTCGCCAGCTTCTAAATGAGTTACCAGGAAGGCCTTCCTTATGTCTTTATTAGCAAAATTTGTCTCAATTTTATCATAATTATTCGATACGGCCGGCCCTCGACATCATTTTGAAAGGTAGGTAAACCTCACTTTGTTATCCTTTCTTTTGATAGAGGATTGATAAAGTTTGACAAAATATTCGGGCGTCACGACAACTATGTGTCTATTGCCCTTTCATGCCACATCGATGACAAATATTGTCTTTGCCTTTTGAAGGATTAATTTTGAGAATCATATTATTCTCTCTTTTATTATGATCATCATACGGCGATTATTATTTAGATCTATTGCCACATCCATGTACATTCATACGATCCCAATTATTATTCAGTCTGTTTTCAAACTTTGATCTTTTGCTACCACATTCGCTTACGGGAATGGAGGCCAGATCTAGTGGGGCGGGTTTCACTGATTTTTCATTAAGAGGCATTATGTTGCTCGGCCACCGGAAGGTATGAGATCAACTAAGAATATTTCTGAAAACCCTTTTCACGGTATTCTTATTGTAATATCACATTTGAGGCATGAAAAGTAGTAAGTGTCTTTTCCAACATGTCCTCATCATTTATAGTTTCTCCACATAATTTCAATTGGAAATTATTCTAAATACAATAGAATTATACTCAATTACAATTTTAAAATCTTGGCTAGTAAGTACATCCACTCATAACGGCTCTTGCTTATCTTTGTGGTCTTTAGGTGGTCATACCGTTCCTTCAAACTAGTTCATAATTCAAATGAATTTTTCAAGGTTAAATATTCATATTTTAACCCTTAATCAAGATGATGGTGAAGGAAAATCATAGTTTTAGTTTTTATTCGACTTGATGTCTCATTTTCTTCGATTATAGTGTCACCAAGACCCATACTTGGCAAGGTGAATATCAACATCAAGTAACCATGACAAATAGTTCTTTCCAGAAATGTCAAGTGCCACGAATTCAAATTTTAATAAATTTGACATAGAGAAAAACTATCATAGAAAATAATTGAATTAGTTTCATGATTTTTATTTATTTATAATAATTATTAAATAAATGAATAATAGATAGAACGATTTGAAATAAAATATATGCTGAAATATACAAATTCAAAAAAACATATTAACTCATGAAATATAAAAAATTATAATCGTTCATGTAAAGATATGACACACATGCGCCTAACTCAACCCCAAAAGCTAGCTCATGAGGGAGGATTGCCCAAGTCCATATAAACAAACCATCAGTCCATTCCCCAATCAATGTGGGACTTTAACCCACCTTAACACCCTCCTTCACACCGAGGCCCGGCGGAAGTGTGGTGCAGGCGCCGACGGGAATGGGCACGCTCTGTCTATGTAAAGATGACTTCAGGCCTAAGCTGTTACATTAGGCTAGTGAGGGGAGGATTGAAATCGTATAAACAAACCATCAGTCCATTCCCCAATCAACGTGGGACTTTACAACCCACCTTAACAGTTCAAAGTAAATTCACCAATCAATTACTTGACAAACATTAAACAAACTCATGTGATAGTAATTCACTAAAAATGTTATAATATACTTTTATATATGTGATACACAAGTTATAATCATGATGAAAAGGAAAGAAAAATTATTATAACTATCATATGTTGCATGAAAATGTGAAAACACTATTTCATTAATATTACATATATTCTTCCACGATTTATAGAAAATAAATTAATGTCCAAGGTTTGTAAGAATAAAGAGTTATATATAAGTTATATTCAATATTATTCTTCGTTATGGCTACAAATAATAAGCCTGAAGTATTCTAAATTAGCATGCTCTCATATTTGCATAGACTTTAAGTTAAAATTATATATGAGTTAGTAAACATATGATAACATTATAATTTAAACTTGAAACACTTAATAGTTATCATACCAGACAAGTATCACAATAATATCTAAGAGGTCATGTATGTATCAATTAAGCGAAGATCAAAGGCTTTAAGAAAATTCTATTAGAGATATTATAAGCTTATAAGGATGTGTACCCGAACTGAAAAGAAGATTGACCTTTAGAAAGAAGATAATCTCGATTTCAGAGGATCTCAATTGGCTAGAGATTCATTTTTGATATTTGTAAATTAATAGTAAATGAAATAATATAAACAAGTTAAATTAGGCAAGGATGTCGGAAAGGGAGAGGTTTTTTCTTTCTTTCAAGTGTGTCTTTCATAGGATAATGATCTTCTATTTATAGTTTACAAATGATCTTCTCAACTAGAAGAATTAATGAAAATTCACACTTTTGGTACATGAATAGCCAAGAATGGTTATCTAATGTACATCCATATTCAAAGAATTTGTAAATACAGACCCTACATTTTTAATCATAAATTTTCTTAAGCACTTTCCGCATTAACAATTAATCTAATGGTTTTCTAGCTCTTTAAAATATAATTTTTTTATTTTATTTTATGATACTTTTACAAGAAGTTTTTTATTTTTATACATAAAATATATTCATTTCTACACATAATAGATCTAAATAAGTTATTTTCTTCTATTCAGAATTGCTAATAGAGCAAGTGATCATATTTCTTGTTTTGTACTATCATGCAAATTTTTCTTTTTTATGGGTGAAATTTTAATTTTATTCAAAATGAAGAGGTGGATGACCAAGGGCATTATAGTCGTTTTAAAAAATCATTCATCTATTTTTTCCTGTGGTCTCAAATCTTGACAATAAATTTCTAATGACAAAACAATCAAGCATCCTTTTTTTAAATGCTAAGTGGTCGTTTGCTAGAGTGCATTAGAAAAAGTAATGCAAGCATTAGCTTTGTTTATTATTAATATCTCGTTTGGTAAATTTTTCAATCTATGCTAATGTAAGCATTAGTTATACACTCTATTGGTATTAATTAAGCTATATATAACTAATATATTAAAATTTAAAAAATCATGGTATCAATAATGCAATGAACATTTAATGCATGCATTAGCATGATTAAAGATATAATTGTCCCTCAAAATATTTTTCATGTCATTTCAATCTTATTTGTGGAGGATATTTTATAAATAAATAATTTTTTAATAAATTATTCAATAGATATTATTTTTAACACACTAAACCAAACATTGCATAAGAAATAACCTTAGTATAACTAATGTAAGCATAACTAATACTAGTATTACTAATGCAAGCATTACTAATATATTTTATTCAGCATTAATCTTATACACTCTAGCAAATGACTACTAAGTGTATCCCAAGTAATGAGACATCTCATGTGTGTCTTGTTTTTCATCATAATTTTTTTTTAATGATTTGTGTATAGTCTAAGGTGATTTTCTAACCCTTTATAATTTTTAAAAAATTTTATAATATTTTAAGAGATCTTCATTTTACACATGAAGATATTCATTTTTTACAGTTTTTATTTTACATATAACGAGATCTGAAAAAGTCATTTCTTCTAGCAAATTGTAAAAGAGTAAGAGATCTTATTTCCTCACTCTCATTTCGATGAGGTATTGCACTCTCATGCAAATATTTTCTTTTTTCGTGGGTGGGAAATTTTCGATCTTATTTTACTCAAAACGAGGTGGATAACCAAAGGAATTATAGTTATTCCAAAAAAAATTCATCGATTTTTTTCTTTCTATAACCTCAAATCTTGACAATAAATTTCTAATTACAAAACAACGAAACACTTTTTTAAATATCAAGTGTATCCAAGTGATGGACATATCACACTAAACCCTACATTTTCATCATAACTTTTCTTAAATACTTTATTGTATTAACAATTAATCTAATGATTTTCTAGCTCTTTAAAAATATAATTTCTTTATTTTATTTTGTGTCTATTCTTACAAAGAGATCTTCACTTTTATATAAAATATATTTATTTCTACACACAATAAATCTGAATAAGTCGTTTTCTTCTATTCAAATTGTAATAGAACAAGTGATCATATTTTTCTCATTTTGTGCACTCTCATGCAATTTTTTTTATGGGGTGGAATTTTTAATTTTATTTTATTCAAAAAAAGAAGGAATTGGAAGATCAAGGGCATTAGGTCATTTAAAAAAACATTCATCTATTTTTTTCTATAGCCTCAAATCTTGACAATAAATTTCTAGTGACAAAACGACCAAGCATCCTTTTTAAATGCTAAGTATATCCCAAGTAATGAGACATCTCACATGAACCCCACTTTTTTTAATCATAAATTTTCTTTTAATGATTTTGTGTATTAACAATTACTTTAAAGTGATTTTCTAATCCTAATAATTTTTAAAATTTTATGATATTCTTACAAAAGATCTTCATTTTTACACGTAAATGTATTCATTTTTACAAATTTTATTTTTACATAATAGATACGAAAGATCATTTTCTTCTATTCAAATTGCAAAACGGTAAGAGATTTTATTTCCCCATTTCCTCATTTCTATAGGATATTTCACTATCATGCCTTTTTTATAGGGTGAAATATTTAATTTTATTTTAAAAAATTACAAAATTCAAAAATAATAAAAAAATTAATATTAATTTTTAATTATGTGTTTATTTTTGTATTTTAATTAAATTACATGTTTTTTTTGTTTTTTTAAAATATTAATAAATATTTAAAAATATTAATAAATATTTAAAAAGTCAATTAAAAAAATAAAAAATTAACTTTTTAAAAATTAAAAATTATAAATTATGAGTTTTTCATATGTTTAAAGATAATTTTGAGCTTGAATTTAAATCTCAAATTAATTTAGGGATGATTTTTCATCATATTATGTTAAGATATTATAATTTATAGTCTTAATTGATTAAGTTATACACTATAAAACAAAAAAAATACAAAAATTAAAAAAACAAAAAAAACATGTAATTTAATTAAAATTAAAAATTTATAATATTAAAAAATAGAAATAAATTACATATTATAATAAAAGAAATATATTTAATAGTGTTATATATATATATATCATAAATTCATTATTTCATTCTTCCATAGTAATTTTCAATTATAAAGAAGACTATAAAGTTTTTATTGAAAAAATTCAGATATACCAATATTTATTATTTTATTATTAATTGATGTCATATAATGACATGACCCAACTATATAAGTGGTGGACACCTACTTGACTCTACTCGATATGAGAACCTCTTTTCCTAACAACAACACATATCAATAAAACATAATCATCTATGATTTATAAATCAAATCTTTCTTCATTTATATCGGGTTTTTGCAATTCAATCAAAATAAACATAAAAAGAACCTCCAACTAACACAACTCTTCCCAGATCTAGTCTGTCAGTACAAAGAGTTCTATAATGGTATCGACAAATAAAAGACACAATTTCATCCGCGGAAGAATGCAGAAGTTGTTCTTGGTGACTTCAATCAAGACAAACTTCATCCTTTGCCACTACCTACACCAAAAGGCATAGCAAGAGTAGTATCGGTATACCACCTTGTCTTGGTAGCATCATCCCGGCCAACTACGGTTAGTTCACATAACAACAAAATAATTGATAAGCATCGACACAAAATAAAACTTAATTCTCACTTCTCTGTTGCTCTAAACTCACCATTTTTATAAATTACCATAACCAATTAAGTCATGCAAACTCCTTATATACAATCACACTCATACATCATCTTGGCGCCTTTGTTAACATACCATTAAATGTCTCTCACGTTTTATTGTCACGGTCCCATCGCCGTGATGATATGTCCTGACTGCGGTGGTAATCACTACACAGTGACCCAGAAACTCGGTCATTTTTCTATTCTCCTATCACATCCTTCATTCATTAAGTGTTTCTAGCCAAATTTACCTAGCGATTCATCATTACGGTAATTTTCTCTGAGATCTCTAATGTATTATAATTTATCCATACAATTATCATTTATGGCTTGATCATGCCCTCTCGTATAACACATAACAACGCAGGTCGACATACATTCAATCTGCATGCACATATATCCATCAATTATCTCTAGAATATCATCAAACAAGTATCATATATCATGCAAACCTTACATTGTATCTTAGTCGAGGAAAATCTACCACGCATACATACTTGTCCTTACATATACGTAATTATACACTCATCTCATTCGGTCTCACATCACAATGTGTACATCCTTTGAATCTTAAGTTTATTGTCACTTTCCCGATGCCATGAGGCCTCATATTCACCATCATATCGATGATTTACCTTCTGTATCATCCATTATCTTAGTCATATGTTCATTTGATACCAACTCGCCCCTCAATCTCGGGACGCACATCATAACACAACAAATAATAATCACGACAAGGACATATATATATATATATATATATATATATATCAACGAAGTACAATCACATGTAATTACGATTCCAATCTCATATACAAATAGTAATAATATCAATTACCTTAATACATTACAGAAAATCCAACTTGGCCTACTCAACAGGTTGGGTCGGTACGGCGGCTTGTGCCGCCACAACAATCTCGCTGCAGCGGTATTACTAGCTGTACTACGACGGTCTTCATCAGCTTATTTCACAATTAACTTTTCACAATTAAACCATCAACACGAACAATATACATCAATCCAAACAATACAATATTCCTGCCGGCACATTAGGTCATTACGTAAAGTATAATGACCTAATTCCACGGACTTCAACTCACATTTTGTAATAATCATAATCTACTAACCATTCAGTTATTGCCTCTTATCAACATGATTTACAAGATTAACCGTTCCAAATTTCAATTTCAAAAAGACCCAATAAATTAATACAGAAAATATAACTATGACAACCCCCGAGAAAGTTAATCTACATACCATAGCTTGATCCACCATACACATAAGCAAGACTCATTACTATTTGTCTCCCCCCTCCTCCAGCAGGGTTTTCACATTATAGGTATCACTACCCTTTTCTAATCAGATTGCTCCTTGGAATCTCCTTAGATTGCAAATAATCAATGATAGTTTATCTAAGTTTCAATCCTACCTATCAAAAGCATATCAACCACACACACATATATGTTTAGCTATCCAAAGTCTAACACAAAGAAGTGTGTAAAACATAGTCTACTTGGGCACCAAGCTATCATTGAAACATTCTCCAACTGCATGTTTGCATCGATTTCTTGAGTTCTTGTGGGAGTTCTTAGTTATGGAGGTTGAATCTTTACCTCTAGCCCTTCTTATATTTTCAAAAAATCTATTTTCTGTTTTGGGGGCGTTTTTATTAAGCCTTTCTTAGAGATTAGGTTTTAAAATCCTAAATGAAATAGGATTTGCGAAATTATTTGTTTGTGTCACTATTTGCAGCAAGTACCTTTACCCGATCGTGATTCAGCTATAATGGGAAGTATCACGCGGCGGACACACGCTGAGCCCACACTAACTCAGCCCGTTCAAAAATTGTTCTAATCTTGCCTGCCCTTCATTTTTGGAAAATTTTGTTTGCAAATCTCTAAAAATTTAAATTCCCCGCAATTAGATAGTCGGGGTGTTATAATAGTAGATAGGATCGTTACTAAAAGTGGGTAAAATACATTTACTTTCTAGGAACAAGTAGTTTTCTTAAGGGGTGTATCAAGCTAAAAACACCACTTATTTTGAAATGGAGGAATAATTTTGAAGGAATTTTATATTAGATTAGGGATTTATATAAAATATTATTGAATAAAAAAGTTTTGGACACAAAAATTCAAAGAAAAAAATTAAAAATTATTTTTTAAAATATAGTGAATTTCTAGATAATGAGATTTAGTTGATGAGGTGGCATGCCACGTCGCATCTACCTCACCCAAATGTAAGACCACGTGTGATTTTAAAGCATGATGAACAATTCGTTAAAAATAAGAGTATATTTGTTAAATTTCATAACAACGGTGGAATATTTAACTATTAGTATAATGAAGGACAAAATTAGCTAATAAATAAAAGTAGAGGGGTAAAATTTACCTTTTTCCTTCATAGGTATTCATTTTTATACATAATAGATCTGAATAAGTCATTTTCATCTATTTAAATTGTAAAAAAGAGCAAGCAATCTTATTTCCTCACTTCTTGTGCACTCTAGTGCAATTTTTTTTCTTTTTTATGGGGTGAAAATTTTAATTTTGTTTTATAAAAAAAGGTTAAATTTACCTCTGTACTTTTAAAATTTGGCTAAATTTAGCCTTCGTCATACTATCAGATCAAATTTAGCCTCATCGTTATGAATGTTTTTATCCACGTCCTTCATTTAACGAAAAACCCAAATCAACATAAATGACCCATTTTTAAAAAATAAAACCCATATCATATCTAACCCACCCCAACTCGTCTTGACCTAATAGCACTATCCAAACAAATATCCCTCCTACGTGAATAAACTTTCTCGCTTCCCGCCGGCATTTGCCCGATCAACAAGCCAGCCCAAGACTGGAAACTAGAACAATTTTCCAAAATTCTAAAGATGGAAGATAATCAATTTTCATTGTTCATGGAATCAGGGAATTTATCGGCTTAACTCAAACATCTTCTTCATGACACACTTCCAATCCTCAATCGTTCTTACACAGTTCGGGATTTGCAGCCTTCAATGTATTACTCTCGCTTCTTCGATTCTTCAAACTCAACTACAATATCAAAGCTTTGAAAGATTTTAGAAAAATGAAAAATGTAAACACAAGAAGAAACTTCAATCTCTCAACAAAGCACGAACAAATCGCCGATGGTCCTCACCGGGTACCATTAGGGGTGTTCAGTTGGGTAAAAAATCAAACCAAATCAAAAATTCGAACCAAATCGATTAAATAAATTAATTTTTATTTGGTTTGGTTTGATTCGATTTTATATTTTAAAAATCGATAATATTTGGTTTGTTTTTAATTTTGTTCAAAATAACCAAAGTGAACAGACATATAATACATGCACACACATATATATATATATATAAATACATATATATTATTTTTATTATTAATTGTATTTATCAAATTTTATTTATAAATAAAAGACTACAAATGTACAATGAAAAGAGAAATAAGAAGGCTCATATTGGGTCCAAGCCCAACAAAATGATAATTAGGTTTCAACACTAAGTCCATTGTTGAACTCACTTCACTTTCTCCAAAATCTAAAAGATAGCGCAACGAGGTCATTTGGTCTTTGATCCACGACGGTGCGATTGTGTGGTGATGTTTCTTTTGTGAGAAGTTCAATTGAGGATGATGATTGTTTTTGCCTCCATGGGTTTTGTTTATTTTTGTGTTGAAAAGTTGAGTCGAGTAAGTAGAGTTCATATTTTGCAATTAAGTAACAAAACTAATCAATACATTCCATTGAAGGATTCTTGTTTTGAAAAGTATAATTTAATACTTTAAATTAGATGTATAAAATTTTGAGTTGTTGTCTTCTATAATGAAAAGGTTAAAACAATCAACCACAAGAAATACCATGTTGTGCTTAATATTGGTGTTGTTTTCTTTGGTTTTTCATGTACGTATACAAGTAATATTTGATCTATATACATATCAAATTATGGTTATTCTTTCGTCTATTCATTTTAGTAATGTAGTTTTTTTCAATGATCGTGTAGTCTTATTATTCGTTTCTTTTATTTTAATTAATATGATGAATATCAAATAACCAAACTAAATCAAACCGAAACCGACAACAACAAATTGATAAATATATTTTTAGTTGATTTAATTTAATTTTAATAATCTCTTAAAATTAATTAACTTGATTTGAATTTGATATTTGATATGTAAAACCAAACAACCACGTAGACACCCCTAGGTACCATTGGCATTTTCTTCCATACAAAAGTTTGAGTCAATTGTACGGAGTGTCACTGTTCTCACTACTTGTTTGTGATAGGATAAAATTTATTTACTATCTTCAGTCCATTAAATAGATGTTGAGCAGTAAACCTTTGTTTATTTACTTTGTGTTGAAAGCGCATGAATCTCTGCCTGAAGCTATCGATCTTTTGAAAGTTTTGAGAAACTTGAGGAAGGATGGATGCGCTATGGGAGAATGCAAGGAGTTGTCACAGAAAAGTAGGGAGCTTTCCTTTTCGGAGCTTGGGAATAATTGTTTGGATGATGTTATTAGGTTAAAGACGAGGATTGATGTTTTATTTTTAAAATAGGTCATTTATGTTGATTTGGATTTTGTGTTAAATGAAGGGTATAAATAAAAATTTTCATAATAGCGGGGTAAATATGATCGATAGTATGACGAAAGATAAATTTGGCAATTTTCAAAAATAGAGAAGATAAATTTAACCTCTTTCCCTTTATTTTATTTAAAATGAAGAGATGGACGACCAAGAACATTATAGTCATTTAAAAAAAAATCATTCATCTATTTTTCCTATAGGATCAAATCTTAACAATAAATTCCTAACGAGAAAACAGTCAAATATATTTTTAAATATCAAGTGTATCTCAAGTGGTGAAATATCTCTCTCCTTGGACCCCACGTTTTCCATCATATATTTTCTTAAATGATTTGTGTATTAACAGCTAATCTAAAATGAATTTTTATCCTTTATAATTTTTTAAAAAAAATTATGATATTTTCTGAGAAATATAAATTTTACATAAAAATGTTCGTTTCACGAGCATGTCGTCTAAAAGATTATTTTCTTTTATTCAAATTGTAAGAGTAAGAAATCTTATTTTCCATTTCCTCATTTCTATGGGATATTTCACTATCATGCTATTTTTTATAGAATTGAAATTTGCAATTTTATTTTATTCAAATAAAACTAATTTGAATAGTTATTCACAGTCCTAACTAAATGTTGTGTCATTCCAAAGGACGATTGACCATAGAGGGACAGTATTCCCCAGTGAAGTAGCTGGCGATAGGATCCCTGCCACCCAGTTCTCCATCTTTGATTCCTTTTTGAGTTGATAATTGTCCTGAAATTGACATGTGTTTGCGTATTGATTTGCCCTCTGCTGGCATGGTAATAGGCTTTCTAACTCAATTTTGGGCCTAAACAGGTTTAACATTTTTAAAAAAATAAAATGATTTAAAATCATTGCCAATTTTTATTAGTTTCATGATTTACTTTGTCATTGAATTTAAACTATTGCATTATAATTATTGTTATTAATTATTATTATTATAATTATTTTTTATTACATAAACTCTTATCCTAAAATATTCATTAACAATTACGGAATACTAAAATATACCATTGTGGTTTCTGATGGTATATTAGATTGAAAAACAGATACAAACAAATTATTTAAGCTAGGAATACTCGTTGCTTTGGTCCTTTTTGCTGATGTGGCATTTTTTCATTCGTTCTTCCATTACGTGTTAACTCCACGACGCCTTCTACTCAGTCGTACCTCAAGATAAGATATTTAATTTTTTATTTAGAAAAAAAGAGAGATACAAAAATTGTATTTATATTTTGACTAGTTTAATAACAACAAAATATATTTAACTCTACAATAACGAAGAATAAAATTCAGTATTAAATTAAAATAAAAAAATAAATTTGGCCTTTTTTTCAAAATTTCAGCTGTTGTTTCAGCTCACGCAATTTTTGATTCTTCAATTTCAAGATCTGGATATCTTCTGGGCGATGCGTGATCCATTAAATTTTGGTTTTCCTACGATCACAAGTCACGACACAGCATAAACGTGAATAGCTTGGATTTAAGATTTAAAAATAGCATCATTATGTAAACAAATTAAAAAAAAAATACAAATAAATTGCCATGATTAACCACGCTAAACTACAGTGATTACCAAACTATTACGATGCAATTTTTTAAAACTATTAAGGACCCATTTGATCAGAATTTTCATCTTTTTAACTTTCTTTTTTTACTTTATTTGAAAATCATGTTTAGAAAATTTCAAATATAACTTGAAGTTGTATTTGGAAAACACCCAAAACTTTTACTATATTTTCTTTTTTAAATTTATCATACACTTTTATTTTTATAAAAATAATTTCATTTATATTATTTTTTCATTTTTAAATTATAATTCAAAAATAAAAAACAATCATAATTAAAAATATTTAAAAAGGGTCATTTTTCAACAATATAAAAAATATAAAATTTTAACTTTAAAATTTTCAAATAAAATGAATTTTTATGTATTGTATATAGTAACTTGTATATTGAATCTAATTTATGGAGTTAAAGCACCTAAACAGAAAGAAAAAGAAGTAAATATATTAAAACGGTATATGAAAAAAAAAATACATCAAAACAAAAATTCGCTCTAATTTGGACTTGAACTATCGGTGATATTTATTTCTCAGTTTATCCCTTCTATCGATTTAGAAAAAAAAAATTATAGTGATAGTTAGCCCAAATTGAACAAATTGTGGAATTAAAATTCACCTTTTGCCAATTTTGGGCGGGCCACCTATAATTTTTCCTCGTGGTTCAACAATAAATGTAGAAGAATTCTTCTTTAAAAAATTCGTATCTGATTAAAAAAATTGCATGCATAAAAAAAATATAGAATAATTATGCGCGAACAAACTATGTGTTATTATTTTAAAACATTTATTTTAAATTTTTCATACAATAGAGTGGGCATAATGCAAAATTATTATTTTTCCTATCAAAACTTAGTCAACAACAATATCTTATATTGGGAGTATCTAGCCAACAACATTTTATTTTCACGTAGGAAAAATATTTTAAAAAATAATAACATATAGTTCGTTCGCCCATAATTTTCCATTTTTTATGCCTGCAATTTTTTTAACTGTACAATTTTGTTTAAAGGATTCTTCTACATTTATTATTGGATTAAAAAAAAAAAAAAAAAAGAAGAAAAATTTATAGTGGTAGTTTGCCCAGAATTGGGCGAGAAGTATAAATTTAATTCTACGATTCAGCTCAATTTTGGGCAAACTATCATTATAATTTTGGAATCAAGACGAAAGGGATAAGTGTAGAAATAAATGTCACTGATAGTTCGCCCAAGTTACGGTGGTTTACTATTTTGGTGCATTATTTTTTTAATATACCATTTTGATATATTTGCTTCCTTTTTTGCTGTTTAGGTGTGAAACGGCCTTATTTATGAGACTATGACATTATGTGAGTACGTATTTTGAGATATTACTTTTTTAGAGCAAATTTAATTATATGTCTTGGAGAAATTAGTTTAGATAATTTTGTTAGTTTTAAAAATTAAAAAATATAAATCATATTTTAAAAATTATATTCAGTTTTAAATAATCTTTACAAACATATACAGACAAATACAATTCTTACATAAAATAAATAATATTTGATTTTCTGTGAAACGCCCCTTAAGATTCAAACTTATATTGCGATCAAAAAAAGAAGAATAGATGCATGAGGTCAGATATTTTATTTTTACATAATTACGTAAAGGTCCAAAATTCTGTATTGGCGGTGGCTCTGTGGAAACAAAAGAAAAGAAAGGCAGCATGTGATGATGACCACACGATTATACTGAGGACGAATAGTACCGACCCACCGATTCACATCTACGGCGTGCGTAACTCTCCAGCAATTGCAAAATTTCTGTATTCTTCCCTGGTGCCCCTTGTTTTAAGTTATCAATTTCCTCTTTTTTTTTTTGGTTGAAATATGTGCTTGAAGCGAGATATCAAATAATCAGTCAATTACCTAATTATCCTTTAATTCCAAATTGATTAGAGAGCAGTTCTATGAAAACGTGTAAACGGGGCAATTTATGAGGCATATTGATATATGATTTTTTAATAAAAAAATTAACTATTAATATTTTTAATTTTTTTAATTTTTTTAATTTTTTTATTTATTTTGGTTTTTTTTGTTTTTTATTAATATAATTAATAACATATTCAATATATTTTTGTAAGTATACCCATAAATCCTAGATACGGTGGATACCATTTTTCTCTTGTCTAGCTACTCTTGGCAGTTATATAAGTTGTTGTCATTGTTAGTAGGAGATTACAAAGTTCAAATCGTTAAAATAATTTGCCAAAAATATAAAATAAGCCAGTTACTAGATCATTTCCAACCTTTTGTATAGTATTTCTGTAACCAAATTACCCAATATACTTTTTGTATTAATTATTTTAAGTTAGACAATCTTTATTTAAATCTTAAATAATTGTTTAATATTAAATATTTTAATTTTGAATTTTTTATGTGTTTTAAATATTTTTAGTAGAAAAGTCAATTATTAATAAGAAAGGGGGATTAGTATTGTTTCTGTGTTGACAAAATCTAAGTTTATGGTAATTATATTTAGGTTGACAGGAAATCTTTTCCCTTATTTAGATTTGAAAACAGGTGCTTTTGTTGCATAGAGATAACGCCAAATCCGTCGTCACTTATTCCTCTTTCCCTCCTTGTATCAATTTGCTTCAAATAGAAGCTCCTCACTCTTTTCTTGAATTGGAGAACAGCAACATTCATGTGCTCCTCTGCAGCTTATAATAATTCTTCTAATTCTTCTTCTTTGTTTGAACTGAAGCTACTCTTTTCCTTTTCTTCTTCATAAGCTTTCCTTTCTCTCTCTACCATAAACAGAGACTACTAAGCGTTTCGCAGAGGAAAAACAAAAAGAGAATTTGACTTTTAATCCGTTTTATGGAGTCGGAGGGGAGAGGAGCTTGAGGTTGATGGGTTGCGTGAAGAATTACGATTGGGGACGACCCGGGAAGGAATCTCATGTGGCGCGGCTGTATTCGTGCAATAGTGGTGACCATATTGACCAGGACAAGCCTTACGCGGAATTTTGGATGGGGACTCACGATTCTGGGCCTTCGTATGTAGTGGAAGGAGCTCGAGTAGCTGGTGGTTGACTAATGGTGGGAGAGAAAGAAGTTGACATTGAAGGATTGGATTGAAAGCGACCCTAGTGTTCTTGGAGAGAAGGTTGTGAAGGTGGGGTACCAACCTTCCTTTCTCTTCAGGTTTGCTCCCTTCGATTGCTTTTTAACAAAATTTCTATTTTGTAGTGATTCATATGTAAATTACACTTAATTTTACTATTTTGGGGGTTTGGAGTGTCTGCAAATTGCTTTGCAGGGCTAATTTAGAATTAGAAACCTTGAATTGTTAACCAGTTTCTTCTCAAATCATCGAAAGTTTTCATTTTTATTATATCTTTGGTATCATTATACTCATGCATACATAACTAATGTTCTTTACGAAAGATTGACAGATATGAGCCAAATTATTTACCCCTTAAAAAGAAGAGGCCATATTATATAATATTGGTTTCAACTCGAACAAAAGCTTTTTTTTTTTTTTTTTTTTTTAAAAAAAGAAATTTATTTATAAATAGATGAAATGTAGATACATAGGAAGTATATTAGAAGTACTGCAGTTAGTAATTGTTTACAATTAAAAATCATTTGGAAGAAAAGTTTTAGTAATTACCTGAGTATGTACCCCAAATATTGCATGTGGTATTTGACGGTTCCCCTTCTCGAAGGTATCAGATAAGAAGACAATTCAATTTATATTGTTTAACTTGATATGTTTTGAATGAGCTGAAGCCATTTATACTTGGCTATCAGTATGATTTGATAAGATTCTAACATGTCTGGAGGTGTAGGTACTATCTGTTGCAAAAGCTTTGTCCATACAGGCCCATCCAGACAAGGATTTGGCCTCTCGTCTGCACAGTGAGCTCCCGGATGTTTATAAGGATGACAATCACAAACCGGAGATGGCATTGGCGTTGACAGAATTTGAGGCCTTATGTGGATTTATAAGTCTTGAGGTACTCAACATCTATGTGGTTTCTTAGGTCTAGTAAATTTTTTTGAATTATGTTAGGTTTCCTACTATAGAACATTTGAGGTGCCCCTAAATTTAAAATCTGCGTAAAATAGAGTTAAGCAACATGTTTTTATTAGATTAATGTAATAATTGGGTTGCATTCTAGAGGTAGAAGTCTTCAGTGTGGTAGATAAAAGGTCCAACCCTGGCCCGGCTGCCATGAAAACAGTCTGATTTAATGAGTTAAATGGAATTTGCTTAACTAAAATCTGTTTCGGTTTGTAATAATTTTCAGTTTTTCTCTTTGAAGACAGTAAATAACTGGAGCTTACTTTGTTCTCATCCAACAACAGAAGGCAAAAATTTTAAAAGGAAAAAAATATTTAATCTCTGGAAAAGGAAAGATATAAGCTCAACTAGCCCCACTTCCTTAAAGGGGTGGTGAAATGAAAGGCTTCTTACCGTGTGGTCTGGGTAAGACTATGAGCTTAAAAAACTGGCGATCACATTCGCTTCTGGTTTTGCCATCCATATTTTGTTGGACTGCAAGCCCTAAAGCTTATCCTGGACCTCAAGTTTATGGTAGTGTAAACATAATAGTGTGTGCGGATTGCAGAAGAATGGTGTAAGATATTTAGGTGGTTGATTTGTGAGAATGCGGCCCTTGTTTGAGATGAGAAATGAACTTAGGGTGACTCTTTGAAAAAGGAAAAATGGTCACTGTGATTTAACTGGTTAAATCACGGAATTTTTAGGAGCTTAAGTTGATTGTTCAAACTGTGCCCGAGATTGTCGAAGTGGTTGGTACTGCACATGTGGAGCAAGTATTGGACTTGAATGAGGATGGTGGAAAGGAGAAAGGTAAATTAGTGCTGCAATCAGTATTCACTGAGCTGATGTCGCAAACAGGATGTGGTTTCTGAGTGATAGCCAAGCTGATTAGTCGCCTACACGTTAAAAATCAGGTAAAGTCAAAGTAATCCCTGATCAGATAGAAGTCAAAATATGTTAGTTTTATCTAGCATTAGTTGTAAGTCTCCTTTTTGTACTTCTTCATGGTATTTATTCATGTGGAGTAATTCTTTGGGGTTTAGGAAAACAATGCTCTTCATTGCCTTAATAAACATTTTTCATCTTAAAACTCCCTTTTCCTACCCATATCTAAACACGGACTTACTCATAAAGTTTGATTCGGAAGAAATGAGGTTGGGAGTATCATAAAAATTCCCTTATCTAACTATTCCCATCTAAAGCAGATTTTGTAGTTCATCCCAACTTATGTATTTGTGCCTATTTTCTTTTAAAAGGACACTTTTCTGTTCAATTGATGCTTTTAGGAAATTGGATGCCAAATTAAAATATCGATTCAGCAACATGAGCATCTCAGATGATGCATTTTCAAGAATCTAAATGATGGATAGACCAAACTCTCATTAATGAATGGGGGGGATTAAACAAAGGAAAAGATAAAACAGGAGATAAGCTTGAACTTCCTCCGTGGTGAAGACTAAGAGTTCCTTTTATCCTGTTGAAAAAACAAGATCAAGGAAAGAAAGGGAGTGGATGTGGCAAAAGTAAGAAGTATAGGAACAACCTAAAACAATAATAATAATAATAATAAAGAGATATCAAGAAACAACAGAAAAAACAAGGTTGTGAGTTGGTTTTAGTTATGTTTCAATCGTTGAAATGTTCTTTTTATCAATTTTGTGATAGATTTTGATGGATGGGTTACAGGCAGTGGTATAAAAGATTTTATGACTTTGAAGATGGGAATTATGGATTTTAATACAACACATCTGATCTTTTTTTTTTTTTATATTTCATCCTTCATGTTGTAGGCAAAGGGCGACAGAGAAAGAACAAGTGGTGCTGAGACTTGATATGCAGTATCCAGCTGATGTTGGTGTCTTGGCTGCTCTTGTTAAATTATGTGAAACTCAATCCTGGTGAAGCTTTATACAGGGGCAAATGAACCTCATGCTTATTTATATGGTGATTGTGTTGAATGCATGGCATCAAGACAACGTGGTACAGGCTAACTCCAAAGCACCGGGATGTTAAAACTCTATGCTCAATGCTCACTTACAGACAGGTACTGTCACAGACACTACTAGGGTCATTCTTAAAGAAAAATGGTCAAATTTATCCCTGTATATTTAGAATTAATCCAACTTTTCCCCTCCATTCGACTTTTGGTCTAGTATTATCCCCGCCGTCAGGAAAAAGTTTTAGTTTTGCTCTTGCCACCCAACAGACCTCCAACGTGAGGATAAATTAACCCATAGTCAAAAGTTCAAGGGTAAATTTGAACTTTTTTTCAAAAAATTTAGACACGTGGAGTATACTCATTTCAAACTAGGGAAAATATGAGACTATTTGTTAACAATTACAGGTCAGAATTATGCAGGTATTAGTAATTCATGAATTAGTTATGAGGTAAATCTATGTATTATTTTATGCAAGGATTAGTTATGTAGATTTTAGTATTCATGTATTAATTTTTATTTTAAAAAATTACAAAATTCAAAAATAATAAAAAAATTAAAAATATTGTTATTTAATATTTAATTTATGATTTTTTTAATATATTATTATTTAAATTATATGTTTAAACATATAATTTTATGACTATAAATTATATCTCATTGGGAAAATTATGGAATTTGGGGTTAAAAGTTAAATTCAACCTTTTTAACAAAACATAAAATGGATCAATAATATTAGCATGTCCACAAAAAATAGCACCTGCATTGCAGAGAGTTTATGAGTAGATTTTTATTATGATTGAACAAAAAAAATATCAAAATATAATAAAATTCTCAGCTTTTCAATTTGATTTCATTGTTATTACTAAACCTTAACATAAGATTATTAGATCATCTTTTACGTTTTCATTCTTTTTCTTTTTTCCAATTGAGTTTTCATTTTTTTTAAATATTTCATTTGAGTTGAAGTTGTTGGACTTCAATATGGGTCTGCTATGGGAAGAAAGCAACGAGGGGACGGCTGAAGGGAATCTAAGGGAGAAGTTAGATTTAGTTCTTGAGTTGGAAATACAACTCAAGTTATCCCAAAAAAGTAAAAAAAAAATAAAATACATCAAATAAAAAAAAAGTAATAACTAATTCTTGGTAAATATACATAGAAGAAAGTAATTTTTTTTTTAAAAAAGTACTAGTTAAAGAAAGATTTTAAAAGTAAATAGATAGGGGTAAATGTGTAATTTTATAATTTTAATCCATGTATAACTAATACCCACATAACTTATTCCACCTTCTACCTTGCATAAAATTATATATAGATTTCCTCATAAGTTATGATGTTAATACATGAATAACTTTTATACAACATTTGAAACCTACCAACCAAACATTGTATAAAATTAGTACATGAATAATTTTTGTCCTATTTGGTAACCAAACAATATATAAAAAATTAATACACGAATAACCAAGTTATTCATGTATTATTTTAGTTCTTATCCGAGAATTCGTTTGGTTACATGTTGGAGCATACGGAGTATTCGTAATACATGAATTAGTTATGAGGAATCTATGTATTACATGCGGGGATTAGTTATGCGGGTTTAGTTATTCATGCATTAGTTATGTAGGTATTAGTTATGCAAGTATTAATGATGTAGGTATGAGTTATGTTGGGTTTAGTTATGTAGAAATTTACAATACATGAATTATTGATTATTAAATATTTAATTTGTAATTTAAAAAAATAATAATATATTATTTTTTTTGTTTTTTAATTTTAAAATTTTGGAATATTTAAAGATTTTCTTAATTCGAATATTTAAATATAAATAACAAGATTAATTACCAAAAAAAAATGTACACCAAATAAAAAAATAATAATGACTAATTATGAGTAAATATACATAGAAGAAAGTACAATATTTAAAAAAAAAGTGCTGAATTAAAAAAAAATTTAAAAGTAAATTGATTAGGGGTAAATATGTAATTTTGCCATTTTAATCCATGTATAACTAATACCCACATCTAACTTATTCCATCTTCTATTCTTAACGTAAAATTATACATAGATTTTCTCATAAGTTATGTAAGTTTTAATTATGTAAAATTACTAAAAACACAACCAAACATTATATAACATTAATACATGAATAACTTTTATACAACATGTGAAACCTACCAATAAACATTGTATAAAACTAATACATAGATAACTTTTATCCTATTTGGTAACCAAACAATGTATAAAGGATCTATTATTATGAATAATCTAGTTATTCATGTATTATTTCCAACCATTATCCACGTAACCAAAACGGCTAAGGGTATGAATGAACCAAAAGTGAAACAGAGCGCAAAATTGAACTAAATTTCTGATACTATGAGGGCAAATGCGAACCTTTTCCTGCCATCAAATTTGAAGTTTATGGTTGGAATTTGAATATAGCAGCAACCTTGATGTGTGCCTCAAACATTGGAGGTTGAAATAGGTTAGGAAAAGAGTTGCATTTTCTGACATCAAGTTACTGACTAATGCTTTAAGGTGTTAAAGTTACTTGTCCTTTTAATTGATGCGTACATTCCTAAACTAGTAATTCTCCTGCAAATTGGTCAACAATCATCAGAACATTACCCGGTAGAGACTGTCGAGATTCACCCGAACTGGACCAAATATCACTGTTTAAAAAAAAAAAAAGAAAATCTTCAGAACACCTCCTTGTATATCCTATTAGTAGTTTTTATTGGTGTGTAGGCAGGCTATGGTGCCTCAAGTGCAATTAACATGGCAATTGGGTGTCTGTTTATGCATAAATTAAATCAGTTGTTGTTGCAGGGTTTTCCTGAAATTCTGCAGGGTACTGCAGTAAATCCTCATGTTATGAGGTACATTCCTCCTTTTGATGAATTTGAGGTCGATCGCTGTATTCTTCCCAAAGAATCAACTGCTGAATTTCCTGTTATTCCTGGTCCATCCATTTTTATGGTCGTGGAGGGAACAGTGTCCACATCATCGATGAGATTATCCGTGAAGGTGATGTCTTTTTTGCACCTGCAAACACCAGCATTACTGTTTCGACAGCTTCTGGTTTGCACTTGTATAGAACAGGAGTAAACAGCAGGTTTTTTAAGGAGTGAGAGTTGTGTACGTTAATATAGTCCATTAATTTACTCTATACTATAAAGTTGGCTGATCCAACGTTGTAAGATTAGTGTGTACCATTTCTGTAAATCAGGTATATAAGATAAATATTAATATTGGTATACTTGCCTCATTATACCAGTTTAATGGTTCACAGTCAAGATCAATCCCGGAGGAAAAGAACAAAATAGAGCACTGGTCGTCGAATATCTGAATCAGTTGTTGGATTGAATAGGTGTATAATGTACAGAAAAACTTCACAAAATACTCCGGGGAGGCAGAGAGACTCTTTGCTGTCTTTACTCTTCCCTCAGATGGTTTCCCTTTTCTATGGACAATCTATACTTTCCTGTAGGCCAAACAGATTGGTGCCGACTGCCGACAGTACAGTCCCTACATCGCATCATTTTAGTCTGTTGGGCTGTCAACTGTTGTCTATTTGAAAAATCTTCCAATGGTTGTATTTGTTTGAACTTTTCAGAATACATATCTCAGCTTCAACTCAAGGCTAGATACTAATTAATTCATCTAAATCAAAGTCATAGTCAACTAGTACGAATATTTCTTTATTTAATATGTAATATATCATATTTAAAAAAAAAGTATTTATCCTTCTAGAACAACTAAAAGAAGGAACAAGTCAAACAATTTGTTAATAGAAAAAGAGTTAAAAATGTCTTTAAATTACGTGAAATGGAATAAATGTCATAATTTATAGTTTGGTCTAAAAATATTTTTTGATTGTCAATGCTTTGGTTTTAAAATGCTGCAGCAGTTAATACTCTGACCAAAAATATCCCTCTTTTCATTGTAGGGGTGGACATAGTTTGGGCCAATTTGAAATTCAAACTAAGAATTTTTTAGATCTTTGGGTTGGATTTTTGGATTATGGATTGAATTTTGAATTTCATTTTTAATAATTATGGATTTTGGATTAGATATTCTGTTTAGTATTATGGATTTTGAATATACGAAAATCCGAAATTTTATACCTTATATTTGACCATACTCAATTACTCTGCCATATATGTCCAATACTAGTAAGTGCAATTTTCAAGATCCAATAGATTAATACCTACAACCCATCATAATATTAATTGAGATATTCTATTAATCAAATATAAAAATATAAAATATTTCACGAGTAATTAAAGTTTAATACGGCATGGGTAGTCAGAGTCACCTTAATTCTTGTTAATTGTAGAAAGTTATAACTTTTAAGGAGCAAAATATTAGGTGGATTGGGATTGTTACTTGTTATGATCTAACTAAAAAGCTCCAAAGTCAAAACCGAAAATCCGAAAATCTAAACCAATTAATCAGACCCGAACTTAAAATCAATCCAATCAAGACTTATTTGGATTGGATTTGGATATACTTTTCTTAATACGAAAATCGAATATCCAAACCGAAATTTTCTGTCAATCCGATGTGACGCCCACTATTGTTACTTTTGAATCAAAAATGTTCTTTTCTAATTCATATTTTTAAAACATATTATTTTCCTAATAAAAATATTGTAACATATCATTAATCTTCATTTATATAAAATCACAATAATTCATCGTTAATTTTTATTTAGATAACGATTTTTAAATTTTTTATAAAATATGAAATATCTTTATTTTTAATTTTTGAATTGAAGAAAGATAAACATTTACTAATATAATATTTTTATTTTCTGAATTAAAGAAAGATAAACATTTACTAATATAATTCTTGGTTTTAAAGTTAAGATATAACAATCATAATATTATAAAACATGAATATTTATTACACTTTGCTTTAAATCACAAAATATCTTTAAAATATAATGATTCAAATTGAAAAATGAAAACTTCAAGTTTAAAATGTTTCATTATAGTTGTAACTTTAAAATTCTAAAATTTAAAAAACTAAAAAAATAAAAATATTTTTATTTTATAGAAAAAGTTTAATCATTATTTAAATAAAAATTAATGATGAGGTTACTTTGATTTTTATATATATGTGACTATATTATAAATTTGAAAGTACACATGATTATTCTATTTTAATTGATAGAATGAGATTAGAAGAAGAAGATCACCTCACTTTTTGTTGTTAAAGGATTAAAAAAAAAAAAAAAAAAAAAGAAAAGGATTCTTTAAAAATAATATTTTATTAACAAAAATGTGTTTGCAAAAAAAAAAATATGTTTACTGAAAAGAACAAACCAAATTATTAATGACATTTTGAATCAAAACATTAATAGCGAAATATTTTGAATCAAACTATTAACGAGCGATATTTTAATTCAATTTTATATAATTTAAGGACATTTTTACCTTCCTTTTCCCTTGTTAAAATGAGTCTTTCCAACCCTAACTAAACCGACCATAATACATAGTAAATTTTTGCATCTCAACACTTGAGAAATCTTGGAATGACATGCAATTGGCTTAAACACATTTTTATCAATTAGTGGTGTGAAGTGAAACAACGTAAGATCACTACAATTAGATAGGAGCAAAATGAATGAGTTCCCAGTGTGCACGGTGCGATTTTACCATTTGCAATCTTGATTTGGTAGAGAGATAAAGTCAAAATAAAAAAAAAAGAAAAGTATCGAAATCTAGAATGTAATAGAAAGATTGATTGAAGAAATATTCTGACCATCAATTAAATTAATATTGATTCTTAGTAGAATTAGAAATAGTGAGGGCCTCAAACTTGTAGAGGGATTTGGAGAATTAATTATCTTGTTAGCCTTGAGTGTCTTTTTCTATGATATAGCCAGCCATAAACTTTACTAATTTAACCTTCCCTTGTTTCTAACTTTTTCAATTTGTTGGTGAAGACGATATACAGCATTCAATATGCCTTCCCACTAAAACGTAATAGTGGACAGAGCATATAAGCACTATTAAAGCTTAGTTTAAAGAAATAACCAGAAAATTCTTATAGCTAGGGTGCAAGGAAAATATAATCTTTAAATAGTTTTCTACAATCCCTACCTTGTAATTTAGTCTTTAGCATCGAGTTAGGTTCAATGTTTATTTTCTAGTTCTGTGCGCGCATGTAGGGGAAGTTTTGAATAATTCTAATTTCTTGAACTGACTTCTGTGGTCTAATTAGGTCAATGAAACTATATGCTTCCATTTAAGAAAAGTGAAGGAATTGATTCTTTCAACCACCACCAGCCTAGTCTGTTATGGAGTTTGATCAGCACAGTTTCTACCTTGAACCCTTTTTTTATGAGAATAAGAATCCCAAGTCAGTAATCATGAACATTCTGATTGAGTTTCTTGCATTTCTGGTCTTCTTTTATCCACCTTGTTTAGCTAAACATACCAACTTCATCAGTGACTATGCTTCTTTGCTGGCATTTAAATGAGGCCTTCGATTGGAACCTCACAACATTTTGTCCGAAAACTGGAGCTCAGACACACACTTCTGCAGCTGGTATGGAGTATCATGCTTGCGCCAAAGGGTTGTAGCTTTACCTTCCTAATTTGATATACATTCGCGAATTGCTATTTGAGAAATTGCCAACTTGACTCAACTTGCTGTTCTTGATCTTAGTAGCAATGACTTGAATGGCAATTTGCCAAGTGAATTGGGCTTCTTGCAACAACTGAGACTTCTTAATGTGACTGGGAATTCTCTTGATGGAACCATTCCTCCAAACATAAGCCGCTGTCGTTTACTGCAAGAACTTTATTTATGAATAACATGATCAAGGAAACATACCCAAAGAACTTGGCCTTTTAAGCCAACTCAGATTCTTGCGTCTCAACGACAATAATCTAACAGGCAAGATTCCATCTTTATTAGGGAACTTATCAAAGCTGGAGTATTTTTATCTGCATGAAAATGATTTGGATGGGGAAATACCTGATGAAATTGGCAATCTTTCCAATTTGAGGCTCCTTTCTTTTCGTGGCAATAACTTGACTGGATCGGTACCTGCTTCAATCTTCAATATTTCAAGATTACCAAATTGTAGATCTCTCCATAAATGCTTTCTCAGGACTTCCAAGTGATTTGGGTAATTATCTTCCTATCCTTGAACATCTTTCTGGACAGCAACAGGATCACTAGAGGCTCCTGTTTCTCTGTCTAATTCATCAAAAACACCTATCTCTATCTCACTGAAAATGATCTGCAAGGAAAAATTCCAAGTGAGTTTGGTAAGTTGCATGAACTGGTCTGGTTTGAATTTGAATATAATCGAATTTCTGGTGCCATTCCATCCAGCTTATTCAATATTTAGTCGCTTAAAATCTATCAAAGTCAGGCACAATTACTTAAATGGACATCTCCCTCATGATCTTGGTACTTGGCTACCCAACTTGCAGGAAATTTTCCTTTCACAACCAATTCAGTGGAGATCTACCTCTGCAATATGCAATGCTTCAAAGCTTCGAGCAGGGTTGCAAACAATAGTTTTACTGGACCGATTCCCATGATGTTAGGTAAACTGGTGGACCTTATAACTCTAAATCTGCAAAACAATCTATTGGCAAACAAGCCTGGAGCCACAAAACTTGATTTCTTGAATTCATTGGTAACTAGCAGGAATCTGGTATACCTGATTCTTCAATCGAATCCTTTGAATGGAATGTTTAGAATCAATAGGAAATTTATCAAGCAATATCAAGGGTCCTTGCTGCAGCAGACTGTGGTATTAGAGGCAGCATACTTAGCAAACATTGGAAACCCAAGTAACAATTTTCCTTGGATTGGCAAGTAATAATCTTGTCGGCAATGTACCCCCCTCGTTTGTTGGCCTGCAAAACCTGGAAGGCTTTAACTTACTGGAAATAAATTACAAGGGCCTTTTCCAGCTGAACTGTGCAGCATAGGAAGATTAGGTCTATTGCACTTGGGAGAAAACAGACTGTCAGGAGCAGTACCTCATGTATAGGAAATCTGACTGAATTAAGAGAAATGTCAATTGCTGCCAACGAGTTTTCAACTCAAAGTTACCTTCAAGTTTCTGGAGACTAATAAAGCTTGACGCTCTGAACTTATCCAGAAACCAGCTGCATGGTTTCTTACCATCTGAGGTGGGAAACCTGAAAGCAGTGAACATCATGGACCTCTCTTTTAATAAGTTTTTGGTGAAATACCCAATTCCATGGAATTAAGCTAAAATCTATTTACACTTGATATGTCAAGAAATGCATTCCAAGGTCCCTTAGACACATAGCAACCTAATAGTTCTTGAGTATTTAGATTTGTCTACCTAATTCTCTATCTAGTATCATTCCCAAATCTCTCGAGCTATTGGGAGACCTCAAGTATATTAATGTTTCACTTTCAACTTAACGCAAGGAGAAGTTCAAATAAAGGGGTATTTGCAAATCTTAGTTACCAGTTCTTTTTGGGAAATCCAGAACTTTGTGGACGACCTGACTTACATATTCCCTTATGTCCAGCTCAAGGCAGCACCAGAACAGAAAAAAAGTCCTTATCCTTAAAACAATAGTGCCTGTTGTTGCAACATTTCTGATATTGGTGGTGTTGTTTTTCACAAGGATGCTTTGGTCAAGGAAAAAGCAAGTGATTGGAAACAATGGATCAGATTCCTTCCCTAAGAATGGGACATCAAAAAATCACTTATTATGAGCTTCTCCAAGCTGAAAATTTCAGTGAGTCTAACCTAGTAGGAAGTGGAAGTTCGATTTTGTCTACAAAGGTACATTTTCTGGCAGTACTGTCCTTGCAATCAAAGTTTTCAATATGCAATGGAAAGGGGTTTTAAGAAACTTTGATTCAGAATGTGAAATTTTGAGCAATGTAAGACACAGGAACTTGGTCAAGATAGTGTCAACTTGCTCAAATGTGGATTTCACAGCGATGGTGCTGGAGTACATGCCTAATGGAAGCTTGGACAAAGATTATGACTCTGATGAAAATTGTTTGGGACTGGTTGAAGAAGCTGAATATAGTCGGCGTAGCACTGGCCATGGAGTATCTTCATCATGATTATACAGTGCCAATTGTGCACTGTGATCTAAAGCCGGCTAACGTGCTTCTTGATCAGGATCTGACTGCTCATGTAGCAGATTTTGGAATGCAAAATGTTGGCACAAGAAGGAAACATTGCTCAAACCAAGACTCTGGGAACTATTGGTTATATTGCTCCAGGTATGATAATTTCTTGAACTGAAGGTGTCCTATGCTGGTTACTTTTTCTTTATGTCTACCATAACTTTGATTTTCGTCCCCTCTGTAACAATTGATTTCTCATGGGAAATTCACATAGTCAAGAAACTTACCACTTTTATGACTGTGGCAGTGCAAGATTTTGTACTATAAATAGGTAACTACACATTTTGAGTCCCAAAAAACTCAAGCTATTGTTGTAAGAATCATGGCTAAATAATTTCTAATCATTTTTTCCTGGCATATATCTATCAAGTTCTTAACTGGGAGTTTATTGCAACAGAATATGGTTTAGATGGACAAATTTCCACCAGCAGTGATGTTTATAGCTTTGGGATTTTGTTGCTTGAGACATTCTGAAAAAGCCTACCGATGACATGTTTAGGAGATTTGAGCTGCATAAATGGGTATCTCTCTCCTTTCCTGATGCTGTACTGGAAATTCTGGACGCTGACCTTGTTAGGTAGCATTGACTTTACAAGAGATAAAAGTGAGGAAAACCGAAGCCAAATCAAACAATTGCTGATTTGGATCATAAATGTGGCATTCCAATGTTTGAAAGAGTTACCAGAGGAAAGGATAAACATGAGAGAGGTTGTGGTGCAGCTAAAGAAGATAAGAGCTGAATTAGCAAGCTTTTGACTCATTCTCATACAAAATATGAGAATGAGGATTAATCAACAACAAGCAGATTCAGTTTTAGTCTTTTCTATATGAAGCCATGTTATGTATGTATATATATTCACTATCTCCAATTCTCCCGAAGGAGTGATTTGTTCTGTTCCTCTTCATGTTAAGCTAAGTATTCTCTGTTTCTTCTGAAGGTTCTCAAGTTTTCTTATTATTTGATTTGATTAATAACTAGCGCGTTTTGTGCTCAATGACATCAACACCTGAATTTTTATTTTTACACTTTCTTAGAAGGCGTGAATCGTGTTTATGTAAGGGGGAATAATCTTGGTTGGAAGCGCATGGAGACCTGTCAAATCATTAGCTGAGGAGTATGCTCCCTAAACATTTCTCAAGCACACTGTTATTGTCCCTCACAAGTTCATATGATTACACTGCTGCAAATTTGTTTCAATAATAACTTGGTAACTTACTCAACAGTTAATATTTGTTTGTTTATGTTATTATTGTTGTTGCTTCTTGAAAGATTGCTGACAAACTCAACAACTTTCATTCTTAGCTTGGTGTACCTATTAATTTCAAGAGTCATTCTAGGAGAAATCATTTCCCAAGAATCCATTGGAATTGTTCTGTACTATGAAATTAATGTTTGCGACTTTGCTGCAGAAACGACTATATCGAGCTGGAATCCATGTATGAATACCTAATCTATTTTCTCACAAAAGCTGAAGACTTTTTATGTCAGATCTGATCACTCTCCTAATATTTGTTTGCCTACCTCCACTCTCCTTAGGTGCTCAAACGCTAGTCTCTCACACCTTCTTCAATGGGCGTCTGTGCCTCTTCTCTTTGACCTCTTGATCTAGCCTCCCACACCTCAAGCAGTGGCGAAGCCAGAAATTCCGTTGAGAGTGTTCAAGGTTTAATAAATATATATGAAGAAAAATTTAATCTATATATTTAACATAATTTTCTATATACATAATATAATTTTGATGAAAGGTGTTAAGTGTTTGGCCACCCTGGATTTCATGTGGCTACGCCACTGTCCTCAAGATGTTTCAACTAAAATACACCACAGTGTAATATTATGACATCTATTTAACTAAAATAATATTTTTGTGCAAGCGTCTATTTAAAGTTAATTTCCTTTTTTGATTTACTTTATTTGCAGATTTGAAGTACAAAGGTGATCCAGTACTTGAAGTGACTCTAGTTAATTACCTCAACTTCAATATACCAAGCCCGATTTCCAAATTCTAACAGAAAACAGTTTCCAAATTTAGTCATTCTGGCTTCTTCTACTTCATAAGTGGCCACAAAAGTATTTTCAAGTTTCCGCGCACTTTCTTCGCATAATTTTGTATTCTAATCATATGGAGTATTAAAAGGCTATTGAAAGAAAAAAGTTAGAAAGAAGGAAAATAACAAAATGAAGATGTTACCAAAATGATCACTTTCTATGTTTAGCGGTGATAGTCTACTTATAATTAAGGGACTTCATTAATGATATGAATATCATAACATCATCTTTGGACACTAATAATTAACAAAATAAAAATTTCAATATCAATATATTTTTAAAAAAAAATTAAAAGCATTTATAACTTCATACTATTTTTTGTGCTATACTACACTAACGTACGTATTTGGGGTACCTAGGATATACTACATGAGCCATATCCACCGGAAGCAGCGATATATTACTAGGTTTTCTTGCTGCATTCTTCACATTTTGCGGGTGCAGGTCACTTTAGTTATTTCCTTGTTTCAAAGTATGCATTATTGATATCTCAAGCTCGGACAGGAGAGATCGGCCTCCTTTATCACGACGCAATCGGAGTGATGGTCATTGTGTTCTCATGCTCAACATCCTCGAAGACATCACTTGAGTCGGTCTGAATGATGACATTCTTTAGTTTTTTGCTAGGATTAGACTGCCGCGTATGGCCCAGTTCTGTTGCTACCATATATCGAGTCGGCCGAGAAAGAATCCGCCTAACCACCTATCTTTATCATCCCGTCCAACACCCCCAAATCCGGCTAAGCCTGAGTTGATATAGGCAAGGGCATCGTTCTGTTAGGGTGGTGATTAAACAAGAGAAACTTTAGAAATATTTTCGAAAAAATAATAGCTAATCTGCCAATTGGTAAACAGGACGAAGATCAGTGCCATTGTGTTGAGGTTTTGGATACCAGGAGGAGATTGAAATGAAATTGCATTTAAGACGTAGGCTGTAGGCATAGTAACTTATTTATAATATATTGCATAAGCCTAAACCCCGTGGAGCGAGAATTATGCCTGTTTGGTCAAGTTTTAAAAAAAATAAAAAAAATAAAAAAAATAAAAAAAATAAAAATATTTTTAAAAAATGAAATTATTTGACCAAACTTTTGAGAGAAGATAAATAAGTGTTTTTAGGGAGCAGTTTGTTTTTTCGGAGGCTAAAAAGAGTGGCTTCTCTCAAAAATACTTTTGTAAGAAAAATACACTTAAAAACACTTTTCAAAAGATTGACCAAACACTAATTGTTGCTCAAAAGTGATTTTTAAATTTATTGATCAAACACAAACTGTTTATCACAAAATCTTTTGAAAAAAATACTTTTCAAATAAAGCGAGATTTAAGAAGTTTAATAACAGACTATAAATTAACATTTTAGTCAGTAGAGATAGCATTAACTAAAATTTCCTAAAGTTTCAATTATTCTTTTTAATTGCAGATACTCCACGTCGCGTGTAGGCAATTATATGTCTATTTTGGATTTCAATTATATATTTATTTTATGCCTAAGCATGGTGTATTAAATAAAAGAGAATGATAAAAAATTGCCGATAAATTTGCAGTGAATATCTCAGCTGCTAAAAAATAACACGTTTGCGATTATCGATTAAAACTCATTTACAAATGATTTAGCACCCTTCCTTGTCAATGTAGTCAATCTTTTTACTTTCTAGCTGATATAAGTAGTATAACTTATGAAAAATTCTCATATTTTTAGTTAATATTTTTTCACTGAAAAGAGGTAAATATATTTTTTAATTTTGTGATTTAAACAGATTTAATCATTTATTTAAAAAAAAGGGTGCATATATATTAATATCGTCTAACAAATGATGTATAATTACTTTTTTGTTAAAAATTCTATATTTACCAAATTAAAAAAAAAATCATAAAACTGACTTTTCAGTTCTAAAAATGCCACGTGGTTTAAAAAATTAATCACCCATTTTCTTTACCCTTCCAAATCAATCCAAATGAAAAAAACTCAATCCACTTTTTTGCTCGGTCATAAAATGAGTTTGGATCGGGTCTAAATAAAAGAGTTGAATTTTTTTTTTAGTCGAATGGAGATTACAAGCATTAAAGAAAATAGGTGAGATAATTTTTAAAGTCATGTTTGACATTTTTAAATTAAAAAATCGGTTGTAATTTTTTTCTAATTGATGCGATTGAAAAGGATATATATTCACTATTTGTTAAATGACGAGGATATGTATGGACTACTTTTCTAACGAGGGATATATCGGCTCTAAATCAAAGTTAAGGGCTATATTTGTCCCGACCCTTTTAACTACGGTAAAATAGTTTAAATATATAGTGAATAATAAAAGTTTGGGTCAAAGTATTATGCCTATAAAATAAATTTGTAAAGGACATACAAATTAATTGACCCAAATTATTCGAGTATATTTATTAAATACATGAGCCATGTCTGCGAGAAGCAATTGATATACTAGGTTTCTTGCGGCATTCTTTCCATTTTGTGAGGTGGTCGCACAACTATTTTGTTGTCTCGGTGTATGCATTATTGATATCTCAAGCTCGGACAGGAGAGATCGGGTGGGAAACCTAAAGATTAGTTCTATGTATCAAAACCTATTTTTACCTCTCTAGAATTTGTGCCAAGTATTGTGGCTAAAAATAGTTACGAATTTGGACCAAGGAGAAGTACTTAGGTAAATGTCCAATTCTTACATTGCAATAAGGCGGATTAGCTGGCGGTGAAGTGAGAAGGGGAATATTGCTTCTATTATATTGGTTCTTAGGCTTTAGGAATTAGGAAAGGAAGTATCACGCTCAGCAGGGGGTATAGTGGCACTGGTGCCCTATTAGGACACAGGCGCTGGATATGCCGAGGCCTAGCACATCTGGTATGCGGATGACTCTAACTCAGATTCACGGAATCAACGGGCTATATAACAGTTGTAAATCTTATTTGACGTCTAGGCCCTATAGCCACAATGCTATAACATGTTTAACCGGAATCACATACATATGAAGCTATGCGGGCCGACAAGGCCACCATCACTGACTAGTTTCTTACGAATCAAAATAACGAGATGCTAAACAGCTACGTGACCGTAAGGTCACCACCTGGATAGGCTCACGTAGCGCAAACAACAACTAAATATACGTACGGCCCCACACGGCCAAGCTGCAACTAACCACGGGGAGATATATACACAATCTACAAGCCTCTAAGAATGCGTAAGATGGTGGGACGGGGCCCGGCCTGCCGTACCTATACAACAAAAGAAAATGATAAACCTCCGAATATCAAGCTCGGATGACGGAGAGTTTGGTGACTCTAACGGCTGGGATCACGAGGGATCGACTCCTCGTCTAGGTACTGCCCGGGCAAGTAATCTGAGCGCCCCAAACGGGCGTCGGTACCCTTTGGTACCGAGTATGTAAACAAACTGAATACAACTGGTTCTAACCATATTACTAGTAATTCTGAAAGGCGAAAGTATTAGAACGTGCGGGCGGCGGAATGCGAAATAAGCTTATCATGTGAAGGTAAGGTGAAACATCCACTTGTGGTCATGGCGAGCTTGTCTCAAGCTAATGATCTATGGAAAATACCAGCACATATATAACAAACAGTACCCTGTACCAGCCCCCTGTGGAAGTTTACTAATAACACACAATCTATCTTACCCCTACCGGGTCAAACCATCCAAAAATAAATCACTCCCTTTCGCCTACTATTCATGGCACCTCTGAGGCCCCCTTGGGTCTACAACTCGGGCTATGGCCTCGTATAACTGTGTCTGAGTCCGGTAGACTCCTTGTAACTATGCTTTGTAATCTGTATCTGCCATACGTAATCTGCCCCTGGCGCAAACGCTCAACGGGGTAAGCTATACGCTATCTTCGTCCAGCGATATGGGAATCTTTTTGTATCCCATCTTCGTCCTACGGATGACATACCCTCCTTGGAGTGGCGTATCCTCACCCTACGGCGGGCGAGTCGACAACTATTAACCAGGGGCGGCGAGGACGCTCTAGGGTGCCCTCATAGCACAAACAGGTCTCAACAAACAATAATCACGTATAACAAGCATGTTCAATGCGAAAATACCATCCATGTTTTGATATTATTCTGAATCTCTTTTAAGCATTAAGGCGATTACGTTACCGAGCTAAGCTTGTATACGAAATAATTTAAGGCATCGATCTTGATTTACTGACTTTTATTCTGAATATAGCATAATAACATAAACATGCTTATGGATTCTTATTGGACTCAATACTCGACTTTAAATATTCTTCCTTCACAAATTCCCACCTTCTTTGCTATACTAGGATTACTAACTTTCCGAAGGAACTAGCTTTACATACCTCGGTTGTCGGCTTTCTGGCTAACTGGCGTAACTCGTAATATTCAACTATTTCTTCCAACTGTATTTACATTCATAGTAGTTAGAACTAAATTCATCAATGATACGGAAGAAAATACCTACTTTGAATATATATATATATATATATATCCCAAACTTTAACTTATCGAAAAACAGCTGAAAACTCGCTATTTCTCGGAAGTCTAGAAGGGAGAAATGCTTACTTTAGGAGCTAGGGTATATTGACACTAATTTGGAGCAATTCTTACCTTAGCTCAGTAGGGAGCGACCGATTCGCCGGCAGATTTCTGTAAACTAATATGGGGAATGCTCCAGCGACAATACTTCATTACCCAAGATTAATTCGAGTTTGGACAAAATTTAATAGCGTAAACGGACGAAATCTTGTTGAATTCTGTCGTGCCCTCTGTTCTCTATTCGAATATGGAAATTAAATGGAAGTAAATGATTAAAACCGAAGTGGGAGACCCTTTTATACTTGGGACCTCTAAGCGCATTTGCCTTGCGACGCGCCGACTTGGCAGCTTGTCAGTCTTCCCCGGTCCTTTTTCTAGCATGTATGGCATTCTAAAACTCTTAACCAACATGCGAAGGCCATCTACATGTCAAGAATTTACGGGGTGTAACAGGAAGGAACTAGATTCGGGTCACTCATGTGAGTCAATTCGGATTCATATAGATAATAAATAACAAATATATATATATTATATATATATATATATATATATATATATATATATATATATATATATATATATATATTATGAAGAGGATGGTTGGTTAGCATAACTAATGTCTTCCAGTTCTCAAATAAAGGGAAAATCTTTATGTTTTCTACGTGAATGACAAAGAAACAACAGCCAAAAGAGCTTTTTTAATTCTTCCCTCTTCAATTCTTGCAAAGTTTTCATAAAAAATTTTTCTCCGGAAAGAGTTGAAATAAGTGTAACAAGGTGCAGTTAATAGACTATGATTCTTCAGTATAATTCATATTTATATACATATAGTACACTATTCTTTAGTAAAATAAATTTGATAATACTGAAAACTACGTGTTTGATTCAATTGTTAGAAGCCATCCTAGATTTGATAGCTAAACTAAAGCAGAAGCTTTATGGAAAATTGATCTAAATTGGTTTAACATTTGACTATGATTTAAACAAAGAAAAGAGTCGTCAATGCTTAATTGTCACAGCCTCACAGGAGAAATTTTAAGGGACCTGCAATAATGAGCAGAAAAAAAGAAAAAACACCCACGCGCGCGAGATTTTCTTGTTTCTGTTAGAGTTTACCATAGAGAAGTGCAGAGGTGTTGTCCAAATGCGCCGCCCATCAGAAATTTCCGTGAATCTGAAAATCTTTAAATTGCCAATCTTCAACTCTTCTCTTTAATCTGCCATTGCCCATCGGAAGGATCCATCAAAGCCCCAGATCAAATATCTGCCCTCTCCAATGGCGTCGCATATGGCAAAGTATCAACTCCTCAAAACCACCAAGAAAGTTACATTCTTGTGATGTTCGGAGCAACAGCAACTGCAGCTTCAACAACAAGCAAGAACCAGCTCAGAACTCGACCGGGTTACTGTTTATTGGAAGAAGCTACTCAGCGATCTCAGCACATGGGGCACATTGGAGGCCCGGCAACAATTACTTTGTTCAAGTCTTTAGCCAAACCCAGCTTGTTTCGGCTGTCCAGGTTCCATTCTTTCTTCTCTTGTTAAATGCTGAGTTCTTCAGCCCAAACTCCCATTACATTTGCCCACTTACTCGTAGTTTAGTTTTTGTCTAATAAATGAACCATGTAGTATAGTAGATCCCACTAGTTTGAGATTGAATGTGACACGTAGTTTATGATCTGCCAGAGTATTGTAATGACAATCCATGAGATTTATGATCTTGGGTAAAGGGTCAAATTTAATCTGTTCGATGACATGGGTTTTGATGGTTGCGTCATTCTCAATCGGATCGAGTTCTTGGAGAAGATAGAACCTGAAGTATACCGGGTTGGGAGTGGGTACCCATTTAATCGTTTGGGAGTTGGGTCTGCAAATGAAGGTCTTTCAGGGCTTGAATTTGCTGCTGGTGTTCCTGGGACTGTTGGTGGAGCTACTTATGAATGCCGGAGCAAATGGGCAGGTAAATGAGCATTAAAAAACCTTTAAATAGATGTAGAAATGTTTAAGTTTCTTTAGTTTCAAAGTATCTCTACAGATAAAATTATTAGTATCGGAATGAAATGGTTAGGGATTGAGGCGATTTTGTACCAGCTCTGTGTCAATATATGATCCTGAGAGTGCAGCCATTTTTTTCTTTTCTTTTGGCATTGATTATAAAAGGACACAGCAGCTGTTATTATTCGGCGTAGAGATCATCACAAATGAAGGCGAATCTAGGATGCTGAAAGAAGAGAAGCTAAACTTTGGCTATAGATTATCACCATTTCAAGAAATGAAAGACTTGGCATCCATTACTGCAGTTACATTCCGGCTAAAGTTCTCCAAAACTGCACGAGAAAGGCAGCAAGAATACCTGGCTAGGTAATTTTTTATAATGTGAGGTTCTTATTTGGAATCATGCCACGTTCAGTCCTTAAAACCACATTAAAGATGGTTTCTTTGCAGAAGATGGAGGACACAACCTTTGGGGCAGAGAAGCGCTGGTTCAGTTTTCGGAATCCACCTGTGGATGTTTCTGCTGCCAGAATTGATAGAGAAGAAGTGGGTTGAAAGGGTTGAGAGTTGGTGGGCAGTCTCAAACAAGCATGCCAACTTTTTCATAAATTGTAGTTCAGCAACTTCTCAAGACATGCTTGAGCTTACTGGAAACTAGTTAAGAGTGCAGTGAAATCAAGTTTTGGAGTGGAACTAAAGGAAGAAATCTTGTACATTCATCCATCTTAAAAACAAGTTACAGAAACAGGTTATGTTTTCATTGACGGAAAACCTTTACACTTTGCACAGTAGTCACACGCTGGCTGATCATTTACGAATAAACATAAACAGGACTAAAACATCTGTTAATGAGTCCCTCGCTGTCTTTCCTCATGGCTACTAGTTAGAGCTTTGGTGATGAAGTGAGTAAGAATTCCAACAGGGCAAAACAGCAAGCACAGAGACACAGAATGGCGGGTTTCGATATCATTCTGCAATCCGTCCTGATAAACCTGCCTGTTTCAAGTGAAATACTCTGGTTAGATGTCTAACAGTAGCATCCTCCTCATATTGTCCCAAAAAATAAAGCAAAGGGCACTAGCCCATCAAAGATAGGCAGCCTAGAGATTGACCTTGCAGCAAAAAGATCAATGGCCAACAGATGAATCCATGCAGAAGCTAGCGTCACCTCGTTGGAGAACATCTTAGCTATACCAGGCAGCTGAATGGAAGGAAGTGTTAAGATCCCAACCATGCAATTTTTACAAATTATTATGTAATTGAGCACCCACCTCTGGAAGCCAGTGTTACTAGCAAACATCAGCTGAATTGTATCTGTGTCCAAGGGTATAACAGATACGCAATACAGAAGTCCAAGCACAATGTAGAATTTATGCTGCTTTTCATAACTTTTCTGGTCTGCATTTGAAATTATGTTCAGTTACAACTTCTCTGTGTCAGCAATGACTTGCATCCTTTGCCAAAATCACCATGTTATAATTAAATAACAAACCAAAGCATAGAATGGAAATCATATACATAAGGTAAGGACTGAAGTTGTGCCCCAACAGTTCTACTTTGTCTGAAGCTGGTAAATGTTTAATTTAAGGCCTTTTGAATTCATAATTTGAGTGCCAGTTTGAGTCTCAGTACACTGGAAAGGAATCAAACAGGAGTTCAGATTGAAAGTACTTTAGAATCTTACAGGTTCCTTTAGGAGCCACAACCATGATGGTATAAAGCGGAAGAACTGCTGCTGTTCCTACGAAAGCGATAGACGCAACTTCTGAACTTGGCGGCCCTGCCAAAGTAATGCGAAACAGCTGAAAGCTTGCAAGTGTCACACTTAACCAATGTTAGTAAACTCGTCAAGTCTGCAAAATCAGAAGCTAAACTGTGCAAAAGGGTCAAGGAAGATTAACAGTTGCATGAAGAAGATTACTCTTAAAGCACCTATAACATATCTTACTCTAACACCATTGGAACTGATGCTTCATGATTCATTCAAATTAGCGACAAAATATTAGCTTTTAGAACAATTTCTATTCTCCAAATAAACAAAGAAAGGACAATGGATGAGACAATAAATCCCAACGGCAGCAATAGCAGAAGTTAAGCAAGTAGAGAATTACAGCAAGCAGACACCCTAGAGCTTCTTCTTTGAAGATTTAGTTGAATAATGACTCTTGATCCTCCCAGAACTCCCTCCACTGCTAAGCTTGGTTCCAAATCCCTGTATGTTGACAAGGTCAGACTTCATTTCTCTAAGAGCAAGAGAGGCAGTCTGGTTTCTCTGGGTATTCAGCGGGACTTTTGACACCAAGGCTGGTGCCCAGCAGTTCATCTGCAACAAGTAATGGTTAATTTCGAAATGAAATTCTAGATTAATAAACAATGTTTTAATAGTTGAAAATTCTTTGTTGGCTCTTTTGTCTTCAATGCATTGCAGTCCACCACCATTCTTTCCGTGTCTAATCTAGAAAGGCATGCAAGTTCTTCACATTGATCTAATAGACCTTCAACATACTTAGGCCTTCAGAGACTAGCATGCCTCAATCTTCAAATATCTCCACATCTATGTGGCTTAATAGTGAATGCGGACTCCATGCTAATAGATTTAAGATTAATGACTTAAATAAACCAGAAAGATGTGGAGAGGAAGTCTTAGCTGAAAATGCGTTGCAACAGAGATCGAATGAGATGTTGGGATTTCACCATTACGCGTGTCACATTGAGGTCTCGATGATAAAGTGTCCTTCCTCCTTGAAGGAGTAAGAGACCTAACTTTGTGCCCGCTGCATGCAACATCTCTTCCAGCAAAGAAGTTCGCGTAAACTCCAGTTTCTGGTTGCTTGTTGCTCAGCCAATATTGTAAAATATGGCACCTGGTACCATTCTGACCTAAAAGGCTAGGCTCATGAGGGGGAAGAAAGCAAACACCATTTTGCCCCAATTTATTCTAATATTTTTGTAATTTCTAAAATGGCATCCTAAATTAAAAAGAAGTCCTAATTGTCTCCATTCCATTGCTATCATTCATGTAAAGATAGTTCTAAAGTTGTATGTCTCATAAGAATGACATTTTCAGTTAATTTAACACTTTTTGATCAGCGGTTCTATCCAGAAATAAATCAGTTCCAACACCTAAAATTAGTTTTGTATCAACTGCTTTAAAAATCAGCTAAGCCAAACATGCTTTAAATTGTATTTTAACTGCTCCTCAGTGGCCATCTGCAAAAGTGCTTAATTCTTGCTGATCGCCTTCAAAGTTTTAACACTAACCTACTGCCCAATTACAAACTATAATTAACACGTTAACATTCATTATACCCCAAATTTTAACCAAAAGCAATAATTTCAGTTTTGTGAAGAACAGAACTAGCAACTGATGTCTCTCAGAGTAAAGCTATAACTCAACTAAGTGCCCATTCCCACCAGAAAAAGTCTGAATTAGACACTTTGAAAAAAACAAGGCCAATCAAGACTGTCGAGCTTTTTGTCAAGTAAAAACATATAAAGATTTAAAGAACATTACCTTGAGTGAGATTTGGGAATGGCAAAAGTAATAAGAAGACAAGTCCATAGTTGATTAAGACGAACTAGGTAGAACATTGGCCTCCTCATTTCTTTATAAAGAGGAAGGACAATAATGGAGGAGAGCTACCGGTTTACAGGACTTTTTAGCTTTATAAGCAACGCAAACTTTTGTACGAATAAAAAAAGAAAGGAAAATGAGATCATCCATTCATGTGTCAATAATATAACGAAAGTGGCCGTTAGAGATCAAACTTATTTCTAATGGGATGATTAGTTGTGGGGAAAAAAAAAATTGTCCATCTGAGAGATGTTAGTGAGGATTTGTCAAATCCAACGACTCATCTTTATTGGACGGAAAGTTGTGAAAGCACTTGCTCTGAACGATTGTGCTCCTTTACACCTGTTGAACCATTTTGGCTCTGTCTAATTTAGGTTTATGTCTCTCATCATTGTACACGAGGCGCACATGCACATATATCCGTGTTTTCTTCGCCTTTTTCAGAGTTAATTTGTTTCTTCATAAAAAAATTATTTACTTGCTTTTACAATAATTTATCTTATAAATGTTAATGTTTGATTATGGAAATTTTTTTAATTTTTTTAATTTTTTTAATTTTTTTATCTTTTTTGATTTTTTTAATATTTATGTTTTTATAATTATTAATTTTTGAATGAGTTTTTAATAACTTTTAATAGTTTTTTAATAAAATAAAATATTTAAAATTTATGATCAAACCTTTACTCACCTTAATATGTTTCATTGGTACTAATATTTTATGATTTGTAGTTTGTGCTTGACCTTAGGAAGTAGAAAGGAGAAAAAAAGAAAAGAAATAGAAAGCAAACTTTATCCCAAACCGTCCAGAACATGATCTAACTTTCTTCGGTACAAACTTTTTGTATAATAGTAATGAAATAGCTTTCTTTGGCTTAATGTGCATCACATGAAATTCTTTGACTTCTGAGGTACAAATTGAGGAAAATCCTTTTCTTTTTCTTCGTAATATTTCAATTCAATCAGTACCCATAATTATCCCCTTTTACTTTTTATTCTTACTTATATTCAAACCAAAGGGAGGAAAACTTGTAAATAATATTTTTTTTGAAAAAAAAAATTAGAGTTGAATATGAAATTGTGTTTGGATATATATTTTGTAAATATTTGGTTGTTTGAAATGCATTTTTCCTATAAATGAAAATATGAAATATAAATTGAATGAGTTTATTTTATAAAAATAAAATATTTCAGATAATTTTTATAAAAATAGTGAAAATGAAAAATAAAACAAGATTTTAGTGCTTTTAAATTTTAAATACAATCTCAAGTTATATAAAAAAATTTCATGATCAATTACTGATTTTTAAATAAAATAATTTTTTTTTTTGAAAAAAAGCAGAACTAGAGAAATTGCCCAACTCATCAGATGCTTGGGAGAATTTGCCAAATACAACCAAACAGCTCTATTGGACGGAAAGTTATTAGAAACCTTGTCTGATTAAGGTTTATGTTTCATTGTACGCGAGACTTACATGCACATTAACCAACTTGTCCGACTATTTTTTTTTTCCTTTTTGAGGCTCATTGAAGTTTGTTCTCTCTATGTTCTTTCCTATTAAAATCTTCCCCAAATTTAAATACATATTTGATTACAAAATAATTATATTTAAATTTAAACATTAAATAATCAAAATTATTTATTTTTTAATTTTATAAGTGAGAATTTTATAATTCAAATAAAATAATAATTAAATAATATATCCACAAAATAATTTTTAAAAGGTCTTACTTTATGAATTATTCTTGTTACAAGAACCCTTCTTTAATGAGCCGTTGGAATACATGCATATACGTGAAAGTAAACATTAGATCATACTTGCATGTAATATAGACAACACATAAACATGAATTTTAATCAAACATAAAAATCAATACTTATCTCATAAAACGTGACCGCAGGTAATCCTCTTATTATTGCACAAATAGTCCAATCGTTCTCAGTGCTAGATCTTCTACAATAGCCTCAACAATCTACGAGTAAGAGAATGCTCATGTGGGCGATCTTTTAGCTAGAAGGTAAAAGTTCTCCATCGTATTTCATGGAGGAAGAGAATCCTATTTATAACCACATTTTTAGGGTATAAAACCCTACTTATAAAACGTATAAGAATCTTTCTCTTCAAGTAATAGTGAAACTTTCGAGGAAGACCAATTTATTTTTACCAAAATCTTGTAAGATTACTACTTCTAGAAAAGTGATTTATTCCTTTCCAAGTTCATTAATTAATCGGTAATAGCGGACCAAAGATTTAATTAGTGAGGCTTCCAATTATGGTATTAATCCGCAAAATGAATGAATTAATCAATCGCAATAAATTACAGATTATTCCACTAAAAATTCGCAATTGCACTCCTCGGTATAATTTCAAATCATTCATTAAATCTTATTTAACTCCCCATGTTAGGTCGGATACCAATCAATCAAATTAAAGTTTGACTATTTAATTCATTGATTAATTTAATCCCCTTTATTCAAACGCTTAACTTATTTCATGTGAGATACTAAATCTACAACGGGGTTTCACATGAAAACTTATAAACAACCATAAAGGGTATAATCAATCTCAAGGCGGAGAGACATGGATTCCATCAACTAATTATTATTTTACAAATGTCATTTCATCCAACCTATCGAAAATATTTTAACTCACGAAAGATCGAGTTTCACCCTTTGATAGATCAAAACAACAAACAAATTACATAGATCATAATAATTATATCAAGATTAAGGAGTATAAGTACATTTAATGATCTAGAGAATTTGTTTTATTAAGTCAGGATAAAATACTTATCTCTCGTGGTCAAATGATATACAAAATGTACTAGCAAGTTGAAATTATACCATTCCCATAATCAAGATAAAATTAAAAGAAAGCCAATGCATGCTACAATCATACCGATGAATTTGTCAATTTTCATCTTAGATTGTGAACACATGTAAACTTTATACTTATAGGCGACGATTTAATCTTGATGTATAAGCTAAACTCTATAAACTAAATCATCTACTTTATAAGTAAAGGACACATTGACTAATATATGATATTTTTAAACTTTTATTAAAATTGATTAAACAATTATTTCATAATAAATACTATATATATATATATATATATGTATATATAAACACATGGTTAATTATATAACCCATGGTTAATAGTATATATCCCAACAATCTCCCACTTAGACTTTTAACCATGATAATTGTTAGCATATACCATATCGCGCATGGTTAATGGTATATACCCTAATAGAAACACACTCTAAAAATAGTAGATGTAGTAGTTAATGGATATAATTGCCGGGCGGTGACATGTCGAAGAAAATCATGATGGGGTTAATGGTATATACCCTAATAGAAACACACTCTAAAAATAGTAGATGTAGTAGTTAATGGATATAATTGCAGGCAGTGACATGTCAGAAAATCATGATGGGACAAATCGCAATCGATATCTTAATTTGTCTGAATAGATCAACTCTATGTGAATATGATGTCATGACATAATCTTAGATTAAAAAAATGAAAATAATGCAACATTTCACAAGAGACTTGATTTCATACAAAAGGGAGATATGAGTCCCAAAATTGTGAGAGTATAAAAAGGTTTAAATAATAAGTTAAAACGTACAACGCCGCATGAAACATGTTCATAGGTATATGAAGCCTCTAAAGGATCCTATACTGAAGATGTATTAGGACAGAACCCCAATATACCCAAAACTCTATGGCCATAATAGAATCTTTATATAAAATGTTGCTTCTATAACCTAAGAGAGGGGTCCATCAATAGCAAATGGATTAAGAATGACAAATATCTGCCAATCTAGGCATCTACATCTGCATTGTGAATGCAGCGCCGCTAGGCAAAAGGGCGTGAGTATTTATGGAATAGTACTCGTCTGATAAAGCAGATATAAATAATATATGGTAAACAATAAGCATAAAGTGATATATGAAGCAAGAAATATAATTGTAAAGATCAGAAGGTACTTTTTTGGGTTCATTATCCATAACTTATTCTTTTACATATGTTTCTTAATCCTTTGGGAATATCATCATATCTTATCTTTCTTTATCATTTGGGGATACTATTTGCCGCATTTCGAGGCCTTCATGCTAGGCACAGTCATATCATTATCTTAGGATATCATTTACCACATCTGAAATTTCGCAGTCATGATATCATTATGAGTCGTTATCTACCACGCTCGGAGCCTTCGTGTTAGACACAGTCATTTCACTATCTTAATCTTTTTTCAAGAAGTGATCATTCATGAGAGTACTCCCACTCTTTGAGATCTGATATCTTTTAAGTATTTTGAGAACATTATGCATTTTTCAATCATAAACATCTTTGGTGAAGTATAAAGTACCATTCGGGCATTAGACATAGTCATATGAAAGACATAGAGATCTTATCAAGAAAGTATAGTGAAATTCAATAATAATGGATGCAATAACTAATTATTCTTTTCATGAACTTATATGGCTATTTACATGGCATTGTGAGCTTCAAGACCTTAACATGGTAGGAATAATATTCATGTTATGAGGGAAAATATATTGGGAGATACATAGATTTGAACAATTCATCATATTGAGGATTCATAACATTCCATAGATCATAGATGTTCAAAATCTCATAGAGGAGGAATTTGCATATAAAAAGTCATGTCATATTAGAAAGAACAGGTTATAACCTTACATGTCATGCCCCAAGCTCGGGTGAAACGGATAAGTATGTTATATTGTTGATACACTCTACACTTGAATCAAATCACATGACATAATTTATAAATGAGTAGACACATAATACACTGACATAACTAATAAGGAAAGTTATATGTGCATAAGATGGTCAACTGATCTACAAACATATGTTTAGAGTGACTAGTAAATACATACGAATACACGATAATATCTATGAAGCTTCTACTAGAATCTGAACTTATACATTTGTAATATGATCGAGACAGGGCTGACAAACCCATACTATATATCATATATATGTACAACAAAAGAGTACTAGACATAGCCTATCTCCAGGGAGAATGACGCTCACCAACTACTCAGCTGAATAGATGAGAATGCCTAATGAGGATATATGCTATCATATATGTCTAATCCTTGCATTTTTGAAAAATGCAATGCTCCTAGTAGTAGGCCATAAGTACATATACAACATTTACTCGTATATAAAGCAAACAAAATAATAAATGACAGATAAGGATGTTCAAATGAATGAGATAGTAAATATGAGCAAGTGAAAGCACATGAATACTAAAAACCTCTTATGAAATCATAAACCATGTCTTACCATTCTTAATACATTAACCAAATGTCTTTAAGTTATTCATTATATATTTGGGAAGATTATACTTTATTACACTTGAGATTCTTATGCCTTTTATAATTTTAAGTGAGCAAGTGAGAAAACGAACAAGTGAGCCACGCGCGTTATTAGCGGATGAAAACTATTCCATTACACATAATGGTTTGCCCCGTCAGGCATAACATATGAAAGGTCGGTCATAAAGGCAGATATGTCATCTGGGGCATAACACATGGAAGGTATCCTGATTAGATCTGGTGCACGAGACCATATATTTAAAGACCACATATGAACATACGTGTCTTCCCCTTAGTAGGTCTAGTATCATTTTTAGCACATGTTTGCCTCCCTACCCCTTTTTATAGCCAAGTAACAAATGGGTCTCATTTGGAGTAAAAAATTTAACCAAATGAATCATGAAGGAAGATAACAAGCGAGGCCACGAAGGAATGTATATCTCCATACGTGTTTAAGCCATACAAACCTTCTTTTCTTATACACTTCACAATCATAGTAGAAAATGAGCCATTTAGTCATATAACACGTGAGCTTGTAGAAGTCACAAAGGGATATACATAGAAAATGATCCATTTAGTCATATAACACTTGAACTTTAGACACCCAACTTAACCAAATCAATTTGGGTTAGATTCAAATGAAGACAAGTGCACGTTTCAAGTGAAGCCATATATAAACGATATGATTGAACAAGTAAGGTTGTATGAGGTGACATGACAATGTAACATAATAGAAGTGATACTAATGGAAGAAACATGAGAATAATTAAAACATATGATCTGATACGCAATCTAAACAATTTGGGGAGTATATGGACAAATTGTGTATCCCACACACAAACACTCTTAATATGAGTAATCTAAGATTTTATTATCTCATATAGGAGAGACATGTAACAAGGGCTCGTGTCTTAGCGACAAAAGGGGTTTTAAACTTACATACCTCGTTTCTTCCGACAAATACAGCAACCATAATTCAGCCTTTCTTTAAGGAGTTAATCTAAAATATAAGTACATAATAAATCTAATATTAGTGGTTAATCACAATGTGGACCCCAAAAATAATAGCCAAACACTTGTCGGTCAGAATGTACATATAAGCCTTAATTAAATAGTGTATCGCCACACCCTTCTCCCTCATTTCAACACAACTACACGCCCCCCAACCACAAGGAGACCTTACTTCCCCAATCAATGAAAACACATAAAACAACCCCGAAGCATTCCACCATTTCCTTAATACAATAGAAAAATATTAAACTTACGACTTTCGATCACCGTCCAATGAATTCTTAAAAAATATACACAGAATTCTCCACCCAAACTTTCACATAAGGAGGACAAAAATGGGCAAAAACCTTACCTTACTTGGTGGAGATTTTTATTTCCCTTTACTTGTACTTCTTCAAGAGCTTGAATTTCCTTCACACTTAAACTAAAGAAGAAGAGAAATATCTCTTAATAACCAAGAAAAATTGGGGTGGCCAACTAGGAGAGAAGGGACACCATATCTCTTAACTTGAATAGCATAATCTCCTAGTCTACTAGTCACACCCAAATTATACCTCGCAATGCAGTATAAAGCGGTTTTCGTCAAATATAGTAACCCAACTAAGTCGAAATCAATCCCATAGGGAATAGAAAAGAAATAATATATTAACAATGATTAAATTAATCTGTAATCAATATTTCAAAAGGAGGGTTGCAAATAAAAAGAAAAAGCAATCTTAAACTATGATTGAGTTGTTTATAAAATTATTGAGACAAAACTAAGATTGTGTTCCCCATGATTTCATAACATAGTAGGCTTATTTTATTAGTGATCTATCCTGGTGAATTTTATGTAAGACCGACGATTAAGTTCATCTAACATCTCTCGACCTACATAGATGAATTTTCCCTAAATTATCTCGGACTTTAGGTGTGTATATTTTGCCACTTCATAAGTCTTGATTTAACTATCATCGTTTAGAGCTCAAGTTAATTAGATGAGGGTTGGTAGCCTCAAATTACCACTATTATTCTCTTTTCCTAACTTCAACCTCTTTGATCGAGCAAGTTGAAGATATATGTAATTAAATATTAAAATGAAGAGGGTAATAATCCACTCAATTCACCATTCAAGAATCACTATTTTATTTTTCCTACTTTTGTTAATCCATCATGGTTCCCACAACCTTAACTTAAGAGATTTAACCGCTCATGTTTAAGAAAATAATAATATAAGATGTAGAAGAAATCATAATGAAACACTTACAATAATATGAAATTGTTTAACAAATCTCCAAAGCTAAATGGAATCACAAGAAGTTGATGAATTCTTCAATAAATATGTGACTAAATGATTACACAAGTTCGTAAAGTATGAATCGTGCAAGAATTTAGTGACACAATATTCTTGTTGTTGGACTAGACTTGGACGCCTAAAGCATATTAAGAAACGGTATATATAGTAGTAGATTAAGCGTTCATTGTTTATGCTTGGATTGAAATTGGGTTTGAAGCTTCTGTTCCTAGTCAAACTGGGACTGGAATCTCTGGACGTCCACCAGGCCTTACGCGCCAGGCTACTCATAGCACCAGAAGCTTGGCATGTCGCGCCTCTCCTTGCATTGCCTCTGCCTGCGTGATCCATATATAACATTACTATGTTTGTGCAATCCCAACCTTTATCATACTTGTTTTCTCGATCCACTTTTTGCTATACTTGCTCTTTTTAGCCACAATTAATCCCAAATTTGTCACTTTAATCTTTGAAAATATCAAATCATGTGTACTAGCTCTTTTTCACAAATATCATATAAAATCAAAGAAAACACACACAATTTGTCTCAAAACATAGCTAAGCATTGGAAAAATATGGCAAATAAATATGTAAATACGCCCAACATCACACCCCACACTTAAACAATTATTTATCCTCGAACAATCTACTACTTCTATTCTCAAATTCAATTACAAAATTCACCCTACGAACAGGTCTACTTACACTTAGGATCATTAGACAAGTCAATCAACCTCCATCAATTCACTCCATATACTTATAAGATCAACATTCAAAAGTCAAAGTTTGAAATCACTTAACTTTTAGAGCTAACTCAACAAGATATATTTGGGCCAACATGAATCATATGTAATTTAGTAATTAAGATACACCAAAATCTTACCATTGTGTATCCCTCACTATTTAGAGAGATGCCTTTCACACATAAGATATATAGCAATATGAAGGTGGGCATAATTAAAACATTATCACTCACTCTTCTAAAGACCTCAACATGCATGTAAAAGATGACCCACAGGCTTGCCCTTAGTGTAATACTCCACTATTGTAGAACATCAAATCTAGGATCAATTAGGACTTAAGATGGTTCTAATGTAGGCTAAGGGACGGGTAGGAACTATTCCATGATAATGACTAATCTTCCTAAGCACTTTAATACTTCACAACTTTTTCACTTTTTAGCACATTCTTCAATCTTCCTATTTTCTCCTTGTACCTTTTTTTATTTTTAATTTATAACTTAGGTGACTAGTAGGGAATTTTCAACTTTAAGCTCATTCACAATATTTTCTTTTCATTCTTGATTCGTTCATTCATTTTTTTTCTTTCAAGACTTTTTCTCTTTTTCTTTCTCCACTACTTCACCCTCCTTGTTATGCATTTACCTTTTTCTTTTCTTCTAATTTTGTACTTTAGTTTTTCCCTTCTTTTCTTCATTTTGTGCTTCTTTAGTGCAAAATTTTCAATTAAAGTGCTCTAGGAGTCAATTGGATCAAATAAAGATCAATAGAACAAGTAAGCTTATAATATGGCTATCAAAAGAATAGGTTAAGGCTCAAAATGACTAACTAGGATAATTACATCAAGGTAGGTAAAAGTCGAAATATAAATAGGCTACCAAAGAAATGCCTATATCACTTTCTAAATTCAACATCCTTATTATTTTGCACATACACGGACAAGTTCTTGATATTAAGTTGTAAGCATGGAGTATACTAAAATATCTCACACACAATGGTACAAATGGTTCAATAATGGCAATCAAGATCACATAAATATATATATCCATATTGAATGTATCACATTATTAAGCCCAATTTTTCAAGCATAGAAGTCAAGTTTAAAAAATCTAAGTGTTTCTACCTTTTCATGCATTTTTGAGTGAATTGCAAAAAGTCTCAATGATACCCTAAGTGAAGCACCTACCATGTATAAGGTTTCAAGTTCTTGTTCTCCTAATGACTAATTTTCTCTTAAGACGGTCGACATCCATCCATCATCGGGAATAATCATGACTATGATTCAAAAAAATCTAGACCTTCTAATCGATTCTAAGGGTCTATCCATCGTAAAAGTACCGAAAATAAAAACATTACAAAAATACTTCAAGCTAGCAGGATAAGTCATGAATCACAAAAAAATTTAGGTCCATCATGAATAAATTTAGCAATGAAAGCATAATGGTATAGTGAAGTTTACTTCTTCCACCCTCTCACTTAATCAGTAGCATTGTCCCCAGTGGTAAAACAATAAAGCATAAGTAAAAGAGTGAAAGAAGAACTCCCTGAGCCTCTGATCACCATTGTCTATGGGGGCAAAAGCAGCTCCCCCCATCTCAGAGTCATCTACATCATCATCGACTCTAAATCAAAGTCAACTCTAGCCTGCTCCTTGTCAGCGGCATCATCATCATCAAAGGCATCCTCAAAACCTGGCCTAACTCTTCAGAGAGCTCTCGAATGGTCGCCCAATGGGTAGTTAATATTAAGTTGTTGTTGCTGCTCCTCTATCACTCCGCTCATCCTTAGTTACAATATTTGTATGCCGTACAAGTGACTCAAAAATATTATCAATGCGCGCATTACGCTCACTCATAGACAATACAGGACCATGTATGCCCTCGAACTGCTTTGTCTTTGTCACATCAAGACCCTTCGGGTCATACTGTGGTCTATAGTCAACCACCTCTTCATCAATCTATTGCTCTCTCAGAAATCAGGTAGAGAACCCCAAAACTAGATTTTTTTCCTTTATTCATCCTTGCTCTTCTCAACACATCCTTAATTATTATCCCAACATTAACTAGCCTCTCAGTCATCAAAGCAAACACAAGACAAACTCTCTCTCTTGTGACATGAGTCACATGCTTCTCAGGCACCAAACAAGTACAAATAATTTTTAGCCATATTCTCACCTCTCTGCTCATGTTTGCATAAGGGAAAGACACGTGCTACCCATACTGTTGGTGGCGGTCCCACCTTACAATTAAATTCGATCCACTAAGAGTATGTCTAATTTCTCTATACGTGGATCTCAAAAGAAGGACTTTGAATGGTTGTGGGTCAACATTAGACGTACCAAGTAATCTATTCAAAATAGCAGGCAAAAACTTTATAATTTTTCCTCTTATTTTAACTTGGTTTGACCTCTCCTTAGGATCCCAATTCGCCAAAAATCATATTCAAATTACATTCACCCGGATCATTAAACACTAAGTCCAACCCAAGAGTATGTAATCTATCTATAATATGAAGAAACTCAAATGCCAAGCTAGTTCTATCAACAAAAAGTTCATGTGAATATTTTGACTCTTTATGCTCTTTAAACACTTCTTACCTTCTTGCTCCGTAATCTAATGAAAAACTCCTTGGTGGTTATAATGGAATGGATGCATCTTGAGTTCCCCGAACCTTTTATTTTCATGGCTTGAAGAAGCCACACCTTTTTTTATTGACTTTTGGAGCCATTGTTGATGATATTTCAAGAAAAATGAATTTTTTGGAGAAAATTTTGAGAGAGATAGGGGTGTGCGACTTGCCTAGCATAAAAAATGAGGAGAATAAATAGGTTTTTGCTTTTAAAGACACTCCTTGGGTTGGGTATGACCTGTTGACCCATGAGATTATTTTTGCCTGTGATAGCCCCTGCGCGTTGCATTGCAGGTGCACTAGACTGGCATCGCATCGTAGAACTGCTTGCAGAGGCTAGCCTGCCTGTGACGCTGGTCCATGCGCTGAAGTGGCTACGCATCATGCTGCCAGGTGCACTGCAGTGCCAGTTTTTCTTGCATCCTATTTTCAATATTTGTGCTCGATAATTGTGGTTTAAGACTTAATTCCTACACACTTGAACAAACACGTTAAATCTAAAAAATAAAAATATCTTGGTTTGCCTCTCAAGTAGTGCTTAATTTAATGTTACGGCACGATGCAGGTATCTTGATTACTCAGACTTCATCAAGATACTTGTTTGGGTTATGGTTACATTCAATGATCCTCATTTTGAGGGTTAGGAATGGTATCACTAGGCAAAGTGTCTTTTCCCCTCTAATTTAGTGCTGTCGAAATTTTCCTCTCCTGCTGCTCTAATTACTTGATGGAGGTCGAATATAAGTTTACCAACTGACTCAAGCTTGAAAGTTCACCCCTCATCTCCTTGACTCCTACCTCAGTGGAATCAACCTTTTTCATCATATGAATCATCATATCCTCTAACCTTGCGGTTCTAGAGTCGTTTACAGTAGGCTCTCTTGCTCTTGGAGGAATATAAACTCTACTCCTATCATTCTTGGGAGGCATATCTATTCCTCCATTGACGTTGGTCCCTATCTCTATCCCTGGACCTCTCGTGGTTGTTGTTCCTATAGTAGTTCTGACCTTAATTTCCTTGGCCTTGACTCCAAGTGTCTTGGTTAGACCCTTGGGTGTTGGCCCGGAAATTTCCCTGATAGTTCACATAATTTGCTTCCTCTTCCGCATCAGGGTAGTGATCCTCATACCTGAGTCTTTTATCTTGAGAATTCACTGCAAGCACCCTCTGTGTATTTAGTGTAGTTAGGTACTTGGTGATCAGTTCCAATTGGGTCTTGATATGGGCTATGTCTTGGTCCCATACTTCTTTCTTTTTTTACTGCTTTGTTGTCATCCCTAGAGAATAGTTTATTATAGCGGCCTTGGATTCTCTAGTGTTCCATGTACTATTGGTATTTGTCATTTTATCCATATTTCACTAGTTTTTGCAGAAGTGTGGGCCATCATGGACTCCTCTGCTATCCCGTCTGCTACAACTTTATTTGAGATGCTAAGTGACCGATAGAATACTTTCAAAAGGACCTCCTCAGGAAGCTTGTGATTAAGACATTGCTTCAATTTTTTCTTGAATCTTAACCATGCCTTATGTAAGGCTTCCCCAGGTAATTGTCTAAAATTATTAATTTCATCCCTTAACTGAATCATCCGAAAGAGTGGAAAAAACCTCTCCAAGAAAGCTAGAGTCAGCTATGCCCAGGTAGTAATAGACTCGTCTGGAAGCTCATTCAGCCACGGAATAACTTTCCCTTCTAGTGAGATCGGAAATAGTCAGAGTCTAATGGTCTCTTGATAAATCCCGGGCAATCTGTAGGCATTGCAGATCCTAGTGAAATTTATCACGTGCTGGTTTGGATCTTCGCCAGACAAACTATTGAATAACCCTTTCATGCTTAGAAACTACATGATTGTACTAGGCACATTGAACTTAGCATTAGCTGGCAGTGGGGGTGGAACAATGACTCCTATGTAACCAACTTTCTCTTGCTCAAACTCCTTCTCGAAGAGCACATGTACAACATTATGTCCATGATTACAAGTGGGTCTTGTCGGTTCCTTTATGCCAAAGCGGCAACAAAATTTGCAGCTTCAGCTCTCCTAGATTCTTTAGCTAGTCGGGCTTCTTTTGCCAGGCGCATAGCTTCGGTTATTTGTGCCTCGATCATCTCCTCCGATAGGAGATTAATTTGTGCCTAGGATTTGCCATGCTAACCTGCGACAAACAGAAAGAAAACAAAAATGTAAATCATGAAATAAAGACTACAAGCAAAATTTAGACACCAATTAACTATTTCAACACTGTATTTTCCGTCAACGACATCAAAATTTAATCAAGCCCAAATTACACCTTGGAATGAAGTATAAAGCGTCGCTGTCAAATATAATAACCCAACTAGGTTGGGATCGATTCCACAGGCTATAGGGAAGAAATAATATGTTAACGATGATTAAATTAACCTATAGTCAATATTTCGATGGGGGGTTGCAAATAAAAGGAAAAAGTAATTTTAAACTATGACTGAGTTGTTATCAAAGTATTGAGACAAAATTAGAATTTTGTTCCCCATGATTTCATAATGTAGTAGGCTTATTTTAGTAGTGATCTATCCTGGTGAATTTTGTGTAAGATCTAACATCTCTCGGCCTACATAGATGAATTTTACTTAAATCCCCTCGGACTTTAGGTGTGTATATTTTGCCCTCGCCATAAGTTTTGGTTTAACTATCCTCAGTTAGAGCTCAAGTTAATTAGATGAGGGTTGGTAGTCTCAAATTACTACTATTATTCTCTTTTTCTAACTTCAACCTCTTTGGTTGAGCAAGTTGAAGATACAGACAATTAAATATTAAAATAAAGAGAACAATAATCCACTCAATTCACCTTTCTAGAATTACTATTTTATTTTGCCTACTTCCATTAATTCATCATGGTTCCGATAACCCTAGCTTAAGAGATTTAGCTGCTCATATTTGAGAAAACAATAACATAATATGTAGAAGAAATCATAATGAAATACTTACATAATATAAAATTATTTAACAAATCTCCAAAGCTAAATTGAATCACAAAACTTGATGAATTCTCCAATAAATATTCGACTAAATGATTACACAAATTCGTAAAGTATGAAATGTGCAAGAATTTGATGACAAAATATTCTCATTGTTGGACTAGACTTGGACGCCTAAAGCATATTAAGAAGGGGTATATATAGTGTAGATTAAGCCTTCATTATTCCTGCTTGGATTGAAATTGGGATTTGAAGCTTCTGTTCCTAGTCGAACTGGGATTGGAATCTCTACATGTCCACCAGGCTCTGCATGCCTCGCTGCTCATAGCGCTAGAAGCTTGGCATGTCGCGCCTCTCCCTGCACTGCCTCTGCCTTCGCGATGCGCAGGCCATAGCATTGCTATGCTTGTGTCATGTCAACCTCTATCATACTTATTTTCTAGATCCCATTTATCATACTTGCTCTTTTTAGCGACAATTAAGCCCAAATCTGTCACTTTAGTCCCTTAAAAAAATATAATCACGTGCATAAGCTCTTTTTCATAAATATCATATAAAATCAAAGAAAACACAAAATTTATTCTCAAAACATAGCTAAGAATGGGTAAAATATAGTAAACAAGTTCATAAATACGCCTAACATCATCTATCATAGAAGAATTAAGCTAAAACTCATAAGCTTTCTCACTTACCTTGGTTGGAAATGAGAAAAATCCTTCAAGAACCCTAAGGGATAGGGTTGCAACGGTTTGAAGAGAAAAGAAGAGAGGAGAAAGCTTCGAGAGAAAATAAGATTTTCGTGAAGTTTAAAATGATGAAAATTGCTCTTGGCCCTTTAAATGGGCCCCTTATGCCACCTCTCTAGCTCCTTCTTTCAACCACATTTTGGTAAAAGTAAGTGATGTACCTACTTGGCCTTAATGTATATCTCTTCATTGGCTTAAATTAGTTTGGGCGTTAGGGCATATTTGGGGTTTTGGGCTGCCCACCCTTCTCCTTTTTCATTTTCCTTTTGTGTCACCTTAATATGGCCACAAATTGGTCAATTAATCTAAGTAGGTGATGTAGCTATTTGTCTTTTTTAACTTGGTCCATTTAGCTTAAGTAGGTGATGCACCTATTTGTCACCTACGTTTAATTAAGTCAAGCAAGCGCCTCACTTTTTTTATTTTATTTTTCAAATACTAATCCCTTTACTTTAACGTAGACTTATACATTTCGCCAATTTAAACTTTAAGCTCAAATACTACCTCACTATCTCGAGTTTAAATACTTTCGTTAGTTTAAACTTAGTCGTATATGTGTTTAGAAGTATAAAAAATTACATTACATACCTCAATTTCGTCTTTAGAGTGTACTACAATATCCGTTCACCCTTAGTAATTTAATCCATAAAAATATATGTCAAAGGGAACCAATATTAATAAGGACATTCACAGGGTCAGCTAAGCATTTTATCGAACAACTAGTGGGCATGGAACTCCACTACTTTCATTAATATTTTTTTTTCATCTCACACCCCTTCTCTTGCTAATAATGATAGAAGAATCATCCATTGCTTTGTAAAATCTTCCCTCATCACCTATGAGATCAACTACATTTTATCAACCAACCATTCTATAGCTAAAACCATTCTTTCATATTCTATAATATTCAAAACAAGACCTTATGTCTTTCAAACCACCCCATAATCCCAACACAAAAATCTTAATCACATTATCACCAATTAGTCATGCACGAGAGCTTGAGAATGTAGCCTTACCTCTAGGAAGAAACCCTTGCAAAATCCTTCACTTGAGACTTTGAGAAGACCTTGAAATTCTAGGAATTCAATGGATGAAAGATGTTAATTCAAGTGTTAAGATGATGAGTTTAAACCTAAAAACAATGGTGAATTACTTACCCTAAATGGAAGGAGAAACCTTAGGAGAGAGTATGTCTTCAAAGAGTAGGAAGGTGTTAGAGTGAAAAATGAAGGTTTGGAAGGGTTATAAGCCTTTGATGAAGGATAGAAATTGAAGTACTATGTCTTATTTTGATGATTTGGAAAACCTATTGAGAGATCTAATGCACTGGCTTGCAGGGGGAACTTGCTTCATGTGATAGTCATCTAGATAGGAATCTGGTTCGTGAATTTTTCATCATCAAAAAGGGAGAAATTGATAAAGAATAGACAATGAAGTAATATGCCTTGTTTTGATGATCTAACAAACCTACTGAGAAACTAGACACAATGCTCAAGGGACCGGGTCCCTTGGTTCAACCTTCACTTCTGCGGTTCAACTCTTTATCTACTGGTCCAAGGAGCTCATCTCTCTCAAGTCATCTTACATATATTGAACATCACAAGATGCATACATGATGAAACCAGATACGAAGGGCCAATACATTGTTGTTCCATATTCTTGCAGTCAACCTTCATAGTTGTAAAGTTGCTGCCACAACTGTAAAGTTGTTGCCACTGCAGTAGAGCTACAGAGCTGTTGTGGTTTCAGTCTTTTCAGTTGGTTAAAGATTATATTTCTCACTCATCCTTTGATATATGTTGAACAAGACAAAGGGAAAAATCATGTTTTGTAACATAAAAAACATTAGTCTTCTTGTACATTGCAAAACCGCCAGACCTATCTAAAGACAATGCTGCAACAACTTGAAGAACTTGTTCCTTATGAAGAGTTATGTCTTGTGTTCTAGGTTGTTGAGTATTTTTATTTTTTTGTCTTAACATTATAAGCCTACTCCTTTTTTTAGAAGGTTTTGTAGGTTGTTTCTATCTTGTATGTGAACCATTTTATGAAGGGCTAGAGTTAGTCGTAGTTGTCTTTGTAATAGAATTATTACAAATAGCTTACAATAGAGTTATTGTAAGGGGAAGGGATTAAGATTTTAACTTCTAGGTTGTAATCTAAAACATTACTCGGTTGTTTAGTGGAGTTTGAAAAATCCTACTTGGGTAGGTCATGATTTTTTCTCTTGGGCAAAGAGGTTTCCATGTAAATATCCGGTATTCTTTACTTTATTGTCATGGTTGTTTATTGGTCTGATTATCTATTGTTTCTAGTCAAAGAACCCGATTCCTTGACTTATGGTGGACTCATACAAGCCAACAATTGGTATCAGAGCAGGTTCTTTCTAAGTTTAACACCTAGAAAGGATCTACTAAATGACTGCTCCACTGAACCTAGAAGAAGGAATCTGTACCACTAGACTACCCAGATTCAATGGCAACCTCAAGATCTACAAGTTAATGAAGCAAAAAATTATAGATATAGGGGAATCAAGAAAGGAGAAGAGTTTGGTTCTTAAAGCTTCAAAGAGTGAGTCAAGTGAAGACAAACAAACATGACTTATCTCACTCGAATATTTCAAAAGATGATAAGAAAAAGTGGGATTTTTCCCAAGAAATGAGATACAAGAAGATATCCAAAGGGGAATAACTATTGTCACAAGTGCGGGAAGCCTGGAAACTTTATCAAAGAGTGTGTTATTTATAAGCAGTATCAACATACAAGAAACACTAACAGGGTACCAAATAGGAACTAGGTCCCCAAGAAGTTCAAAAGAAGAAATACTGTTGACATGGTAGTAAAGCAAGTTATGGCTACCTAGGGGAAAATCTCCAGTGAATCTAAGGATGGACACTCCATGTTTGCTTAAGATGATAGACCCTCAAATTGTGTATCCATATCTACACTAATGGACAAATCAGGTGATGAGGATGATGAGGAGCAAAGCTTTCTTGAAATTTAGAAGAATCTCAAATCTTATTCTCAGAAGGAGTTGAAAGCTCTCACTAATATGTTAATAGATGCATATCATGATCTTATTAAATAAAAAGACACGTTAGTTAGTGTACTAGATAGGTTTGAAGTAGAAAAGAATTCCATTATTGATAAGGTCACCAATCTAAATAAAAAAACTTAGGGAAGCATCTAAAGAAAGCTCCATGTTAAAGGATAAGATTAAAAATTGCATGGACAGTGAATCTAGAGGAAAGAAGGCTCGTAGTAAAATCCAGCTTGAACTAAAAAATGAACTTAATTAATGCAAGTTGAATCTTACTACTCAGCTCGAGAAAAATGGAAAACTTGAGAGGGACCTGAACAAAGCCAAGACTCATATGGAGAAGTCACTCCAGCGAACCTGGTCTTTCAAGCACCAGCTTATGTGAAAAAGAAAAATGTTCACTTTAGACAAGACATTGGCTGTCAACGAACAAAGGCTCCGAATAATCCTCATAGTAGATATGTGTCAAATTCTGACAACTGATTATATTCTCAGTGCAGTCGAAATAGCCACTTTAAGGATGCTTGCCAAGCTAGAACAATGTTGTCAAAAAGAACTTGAAGTTTATTGAAGTGAGCTTAGCAGTAAAGGGACCTGATCCCTAAGGGAAAAAAACCTGGTCTATTGTAACGACGTGGACGTCGTTACGGGATAGTTAAGGGCATAGAACAAAGAAATCTGGCTAAGGATGAGAAACAGAGGTTGTGAAAATAAACTAAGTATAGAACTGTGCATTTTGGGGAGCTATTGATCCGGGGGACCGCTGCAGTGGTGGGATTCCCGTTGCAGCGAGACCATGGTAGAGGTTGGAGTCCCACCGTGGTGAAAAATGAGGAGTAACCATTTGGACCGTTGTAGCGGCCCTATGACTGCTGTAGCGAGTCTGCTGCAGCAGAAAAGTAACTACTACAGTGGAAGACGGAAATCTGAAAGTGGATTTAAGTGAAAATTATGGGGTTTCCACCCTATTATTTTCCAAAAAGCGAACAGGAGGTCTAGAGGACGGAAAAATCTTCCAGAGCAGTAATCCCTTCACCCAAGGTAAGATTTTCGATTCTCTATCTCTAAAGTAAGTGATTTTGATCCTAGAATCTTGATAGGCCTCTAATGGTGGAAGTTTTGTAGAGGAAAAACCCTAGGTTGTTGAACTAGGACTGGAATGGTGGGGTGATTTGGGTGATGTTGAATTGTGTTGATCATTCCTTTAGACATGTCGAGAACGAGGGTTACGCGGAATTATAGCCCTAAAACCTATAAGAATAGGGGGTTTTACTCTCGAAATCACCCCCATTGGAAGGGTTTGATCTGTTAGGCTCTAAATTAAGGGGTAATTAACGAATTACTCTTGTGTTGTAGATTTCATGCATTCCGAAGCTTTGAGAAAAGGCAAGGCTCCCGTAGAGTAGTTGAATTACTATCTTTCAAATCGAGGTAGGTTACGGTTTTATAGGGATAGACCTATATAATGGCCTGTATGGTGTGCAATATTGATATATCATTGGTCTTCGGATGTTTATGTGATACATGTGTTTATTGTTGTTAATTTATCTTAAGAATGTGACTAAGATGTGATATGGAATTTTGACGACTTGTTAAATGATTTTGTATATATGTTAATATAATTACCTATGATAAATAGTTAATTTATGAAGACTGATTTTGAGAGGTAGATTGTAACTTTCTGTACGATGCAATGATGCACTTGGCATTCTTTATGAGAATGATGAATGAAAAGATCTTAATATCTTAAAATGAGAGGCTCGAGACAGAGGGGAGTATTCGGGCGAGCGAATAATGATATTTGAGTGGCTCCTGTCCGAGGGGAGCATCTGGATGAGCATATGAGTGGGAGCGGGTACCACGTCAACAAAGTACATGGATTTCTAGAGTCCCCTCCAAGTCATGCTGGTTGGACATAAATAATACCCACTAGCATGTGTGTACATGATTTGTGTGGTTGAGTGTTAAGGGGAGATGGTGGAGGCATGTGCTCGTTATGTTACTGTTGGTTGTGTTATTCGCTTATTATTTGTGATTTCACTTTTGTTCATGAGGTGGATGTGAAACGTATTGCAAGAACGTGCTAACTTATTGTGGATATGATGCAAATTGATAGCAATGGACATACGTTAATGCTAAGTGCGACTTTATCAGTATGTGTGGTTATTGAGTAGTTATCGCTGAGAATAACTGAGGATTTGTAACTCTTAATAGCTATTGTGATTGTTGTTCATTATGGTTGTTGATGGATTCATGGAGTATGTGAAATGTAACTGTGGATTGTATTGAACTATGTGATAGATGAACCGAGAAGGGAGCAGCATGTCGAGCTACTGACCAAGCAGTGCTGCTGCAGCGGAACCATTTTCACTGCAGCGGACAAGTGACTATTGCAGCTAGAGGCCTAATCCAGTGAGCAGGCCGACTGACTCCTGAGTAGAACTAGTGTTCATAAAATGGCTTGTAATTCTGCTTAAAGTTGAGGACCCTTTTTATATATCTATAGTTGTACTTATATGTTATTATGTAAAGTCAGCCGATAATGCCTACCAGTACTGTGCCATGTACTGACCCTACCCCTGTATTCTTTTCTAAGTCCTGAGTTCGAGCCCGGCAGTTCTTTGCGCCCTCACCTGTGAACCAGTAGCTTTTGTGGATCAAGAAGGTGAGCAGATGAGGACGCAAATCACTCTTTTCTTGCAGATGTCCTTCTTTCAGAAATTTCATTTTCAAATTTAGGTCCTTAGCTTGTAAAAATAGACGTATGGTGCAATGACGATCAGGTTCTTGAAAATTGCTTATTTGGTTTTAGTGCGCGTAGTGTAATAATCTGAATTGGTTTTTTTCATAATAGTTGATTTCTTTTTCATGAATGTTTTGATTATGGGGGTAGTCTCGAAATTCATTGGATCGCCCACCGGAGGGTAGTGTGGGTACCAATCACGGCCATTTGGGTCGTGACAAAGTTGGTATCAGAACCCTAGGTTCGTTGATCTCATTGCACTAAGATGGGTATAGTGGAGTCCCGCAGATCAGCGGGGAGATGTCCGTAACTTATCTTCGAGTGGCTGTAGAACTTTAGAAAAACTCCCTCCTTCTTTCCTTTCGTTAGATTACTTGATTTCAATTGGTATCAGGTGATCTAAGTTGGTACCTAACAACTTTTTTTCTTTTCCTCTCATATGGTGAGAACACGTGTAAATGGTAATAGAGACGCAGCACCTGAGCCAACAGTGGCGGCCCAGTTCGCGATAGAGGAAGGGGAAGAGGCCGTGGCCGGAGACTTGTTGCGGCTAGAGGAGGGGCTCGTGCTCTTGCTCCAATCGGGAGAGGTCTGTATCTCCCGTTCCACCAGCAACGCAGGAGCGGTGGTAGTTGAGGTCGAGGTCCTGACACAGGGAGAAGTTCCTATTGTGCCAACATCCTCAGAGGTCCTAGCTTAGGTCCTCAGCCTTCTGAGTGGCCTTGTGGGCATCACGGAAGCACCAACAACTCAGTAGGACAGCAGTCAAGAATTCAGCTGCTGTGGCCTCGTGGATTGATGACATATTAGAGGCGATGGCGTTTCCGAGGCCGGTGGCAGGACCGGTGATGACATGAGAAGAGCATGACTTATTTTGGAGGTTCATCAAGATGAAGCCTCCAACCTTCTACGGTACAGAGGAAGGACGCCTATGAGTTCATCATAGATTATCATGAAAGGCTCCATAAGATTGGACGGTCGAGAAGTATGGTGTTGAGTTCATCACCTTCCGGCTGATGGGTGATGCAAAGCTCAGGTGGAGGGCTTTTGTAGAGTGCAGACCAGCAGAGTCACCACTGTTTACGTGGACCCAATTCTACTCCACATTCCTAGAGAAATATGTTCCCCGTACTTCGAGGGATAGGAGACAGGATGAGTTAACTACCATTAAGCAGGGGAGCTCATCAGTTGCTGCATACGAGGCCCGATTTCACTCTTTGTCCAGATATGCTCTATCATTATTGCTCATCGAAGAGGAGAGGGTCAGACGGTTTGTTAAAGGCCTGAATGTGGGTCTCCAGGTACCAGCTCTGCAAATGGTTTCTTTGGGTAAGACTTTTCAGGAGGTGGTAGAGTACGTGAAGTTGGTTGAAGGGGTGAGGCAGGAGGGTTATGCTGGAAATGCCGAGAAGAAGGCATAGAGAGTTCGCTCCTTTAGTGGTTCTTATGTTGAGGCTTCAGCACCACAGGGTTTCTCTGGGCGCCCTATCCAGTCTGCCATGCAGATGTCAGCCGGAGGTCTATCAGGGATAGCTCCGCGACCATCAGGTGCAGTTGGGGGTACTCAAATGGTTTGTTTCGATTTTGGGGCTTGTCCTATTTCTTCTATTCCAGCTCAGAGACCGGTTATTGAGAAGGTTTGCCATGAGTGTGGTGAGTATGGCTACATCCACAGATAGTGCCCCAGGTCCGGACAGGGCGAATAGATTATTCCTCACCCAACTCCTCGAGCTCCAGCCCCAACTGGGAGAGGAGGTAGTGCATTCAGTCCAGATCATCCACAGCTGGGATGAGGTGTCCAACCAGCTACTAGAGGTGGTGTTCAGTAGGGTAAGGGATGTGCTCAGGTGGGTAAGGGTGGCACCCAGGCAGGTAGAGGGGTGGCACAACCCAATCGGGGATGTTCTCAAGTTGGTAACCAGGCTCATTTATGTGCTTTTTTGGGTAGACCAGAGGCAGAGGCTTCATACACCGTTATCACAGGTATGATTTTGTGGCTGATAGAATGGCTATTGCATTGTTTGACCCAGGATATACATTTTCTTATGTGTCTACTTATTTTTCTTTGGGTCGTGACCTTGTGTATGATGTTCTTAATACTCCTATCTGTGTGTCTACTCCTATTAAGGATTCTGTGTTAATGAATAGGGTTGTTCGTGACTGCATTGTTGAATTCATGGGATTTGATACTCTGGCGGACCTAATAATCTTAGACATGGTTGATTTTAATATAATCTTGGGAATGAGTTGGTTTTCCCTTACACCACCATTCTGGATTGCTATGCTAACACCGTCACTATATCGGGTCCAGGGTCATCTAGGTTGGAGTTGAAAGGAAATTGTAGCCCTACTCCTAAGAATCTTATTTCTTATATTCGTGCCCATAAGTTGATAGAGTGGGGTTGTTCAACATATTTGGCGAATGTTTGGGATACTAGTTCAGAGGGTTCTTCCATAGAGTCGGTCCCGATTGTTTGTGAGTTCTTAGAGGTGTTCTCTGCAGATTTGCCCGGCATGGCACCACACCGTGATATAGATTTTTGTATAGACTTGGAACCAAGAACCCGACCCATATCTATTCCTCCATACCGAATGGCACCTTTTGAGATGAGAGAACTCAAGGAGCAGTTACAGGAGCTGCCCATTAAAGGATTTATTAGATGGAGTATGTCACCGTGGGGTTCCCCGGTTCTGTTTGTAAAGAAGAAAGATGATAGTATGTGGATGTGCATCGACTACTGTCAGTTGAACAAGGTAATTATTCGAAATTGTAATGCCCCAGAAGCTCAAAATCAATATCTGAGACTTAATACAGAAAATATGGAAAACTGCAGAAAAATTGCAGAACGACCAACCTGACGGGTCGTTAAGGGAACCAATGACTCGTCAGTTCAACCGTGGGAGGGATGCCAAGCTAATGAGTTAGTGTTCCCAACGGGAAACTTCAAGAGTTGTGGTCAGGTCCCACGACTCGTTAAGACACTCGTTGTCAGGAAGGAATCTAGAAACTTGAGAAGTTGGCAGTGTACTAGATGAGTGGTCACCACGGGTAATCGTTAGTGGGAACGACTCGTTGAGTGACCCGTGAATAGCCTTGTATTAATTTGCCAGGGGGTGAAGTAGTTTGGTCGACGACTGGTGACCACAAGTCGTGTCCAGTGACCACGACTTATTAAGTCACTCGTGGTCACCCACTAGAGTTTCCAGGTAGTGTACCTTACTGTCAGGACCACGAGTCGTTTGCAGACACCACGACTCGTTAGGTCACCCGTTAGGAGCACCTGACAGTTTTTCCTAGTGAATTTCTGAGGACTATTTAGTAAATTCCTATTTTCCAGAGCGTTAAACCACGCCGTTTAAGCACCAGTTTAACACATTTCAGGGGGGGTAATAGGTTCTTTTCCTCATTCCCCACTCAAACTTCCCAGAACAGAACGCAGAGTTCCTCTTAGAGTAGTTCAGAGCTTCAAACTAGGGCAAATCCTTCTTCTTCAATTCTCCAGTATTTCCTCCAGGCTTCTTCATCAGGTATGTGGGGTTTTAGCAAGGGGATTGTTCTTCCCTTGTGCCCCCAAGATCCCCCTCAGTTTCTTCTAGTAATTCTAAGCCCTGAGTTTTTGAGTATGAGAAATCTTCATGTTTATTCTTGTTAATTTCACTTAGAATGGTGTTCATACTTGTTGTTGATATAATCTTTATCAGATCCTCATCAATTGGTCAGTATTATTACAGAAGTGAATATGAGCCCTAGTCTTTGAGTAAAGGTTCTTGCTCATTAAATTTTCTTTAGTGAAGGAAGAATGCTTTGGGATGAATTCTTAGATTTTTTCCGTCTATTCGCATGTGTTGGGTAAATATCCCATGAATGAGAATAATTTTTGCACTGTTGGATGAAACTACCAAATTCATGAAATTTGCTTTTAAGTATGAATTTGTCCGTGTTGATGGCATGAATGATTTCTCTATTAGCTGCTTAGAAATTCAGTTAGTTAGAATACAAAACTCTATCAGTCTAGTCTCAGTCAGAACCATATTTGTCTAGCTTCAGTCATATTTTAGCAACCTCTGTGTTGTCCAGAAAATGTCAACTGATCAGTTTGACTCCAGTTATTTTTTAAGGTGTCAGTGGTACCTTCCAGTTTTCAGACTCAAATTCAGATTTCAGATATTTGGTCAATTAGGCGGTCATGACATTCATTTATAGCTCTGACCAGCCCCCAAGACCCCAGTTCAATTATTAGTTGTTCTTAGACGGTTATGACGCTTCTAGAAAAGCAGATCTGCCTGGTCTTAGAACCCAGTTTTAGAATCTGGCCCGATAAGACTCTAAGGGTACATGCATTTATTCATCCCTGACTAGTCTTGGACCCCAGTTTCAAGCTATCAGCCTAGTACTTCAGTTTAGGTTTTCCAGTGGGAGTAGAACTTAGCACCGAGCGGGTCGGGGTTCAAGCGCACCCAGGTTCTCAAAAATAAGTTGTCAGCGTAGGTTTTAGTACTTCTTGGCCTGATTGGCCCCATATATATTTTTGTGATCACTCAGTTCATGCCTTTATACCCTGACAAGGTATATTGGCTCCTACCGGTGGGGTGTATACATCGGACTCCACGTCTAGCTCACGTGGTTAAATGTCGGTTAAAGACTCTCCCACTAGTCAGTACAGTCCAGTATCAGAATAAGCAGCTCAGTTCAGTACAGTATCTCAAATTCAGTAATTCAGACTTAGGTTATGTCCATGATCATCAGACAGGGTCGTCTTGACCCTTCCAGATTTTATCAGTAGTTCAGCTTAATATTTGTTGATCATGGCGTGTCATTTCAGTTCAGTCTTGATATTTAGTACATCTCTCCCACTTACTCAGTACATTCAAAGTACTGACGCATGCTTTTCATGCTGATATAGCTGCAGGTTCTCAGGTTCAGCACAGATAGTTATTCCAGTTTCAGAGCGTTCCGCTTCAGCAGCTCAGAGTGTGAGTCCTCATTGTTCGAGGGCCTTGTTTATTTATTTCATTTAGTTATGGTTTTGTTTAAACTTAGAGTTAGCTGGGAACCTATCCCAGCAACTCCTCAGTAGTTGGCTTTCAGACCAGACTTGTCTTTTAGAATTGTATTTCAGATTTATTATTTACTTCTCTACTTTTAGTAATTACATTTTCATTAACTGCTAAAGCTGTTATTTATAAGTTCCACTGTGCATGTTTACTTAGAATGCTAGTGTGTGATAGATCAGGGGTTGACTTGGGGTCACTTGTGGCTTCAAGTACCATGTTACGTCCAGGGTGTAGGCTCGGGGCATGACAAACTTCGTATCAGAGCACTAGGTTTAGAGTATCCTCGGAAAGTCTGAAAGCCACATCGAGTAGAGTCCTTTACATGGTTGTGAAGCGCGCCAACTTATGACAAGGAGGCTACGAGATGTTATTAGGAAAATATTTTGTTCATGTTCTTTATCATGCGTTAAAGTCCAATTCCATAGGCGTCTTTCTAAATTGTGTCCTTTTCCTTTCAGTGAACAATGCCTCCTTGACGTGGAAATGACGAAGAGCCGGAAACGCCAATAGACCCGCTCCACCAACTTCGGCAGTTCCTCAGGATGAATCCTTATCCACCACCGAATTCAGGGCGGCCATTCAGTTGCTAGCTCAAACAGTCACCAATCAAGTGAACCAGCAGGTGGTTCCAGTAGCCACAAGTGGGTCTGCAGCTGCTGCCCCGGTGCGGGATTTCACCCGGATGAACCCTCCAGACTTTCATGGAACAAAGGTGGGAGAGGACCCACAAGTCTTTGTAGATGAGGTCAGGAAGATTACCAGGATCATGGGTGTCAGCTCCTCCGAGAGTGCTGACTTGGTTTCCTACCAGCTAAAAGGGGTAGCCCAGGTTTGGTACGAGCAGTGGAAGGAGGGGTGGTCAGTAGAAGCAGGACTAGATGAGTGGGAGGAGTTTCATACAACTTTTATGGATAGGTTCTTTCCTCGGAAATTGAGGGAGGCTAAGATGGACGAGTTTATGAACCTACGGCAGGGAAACCAGACAGTGGAGGAATATGCTCTGGAGTTTACTAGACTATCAAAGTATGCTCCAGAGATGGTGGTCGAGCCGAGGGCTCGCATGATGAAATTCGTAAATGGAGTGTCTAACCTGGTCCTCAAAGAGTGCATGACGGTAATGCTAATCAAGGACATGGATCTTTCCAGCTTAATTGTGTATGCCCAGCAGATTGAGGCAGAGAAGCTGAAAGATATGGAACATAAAAAAAAGAGGCAAGAACAGGCTAGTCAGATTTCGGCCATCAGAGATCTGGTGATAGTAGCCGCCCACAGCAGCAACAACAACAGTAGAGGGCCCCAACACCTAGTTCAGCCAGCGCACCAACCTTCCAGTCCCGCCAGGATCGGAGGGGTGGGTCTTCTGGCACTCAGTCTTAGGCCCCCAGTACAGGAAACAAGTATCCAACTTGTCCCAAGTGTGGTAGAAATCACCTAGGAGAATGCCTTTAGTGACAAGAGGGCTATTTCGAGTGTGGATGGCTTGGACACAAGCTTAGAGAGAGCCCATCAGCAGGGCGAGGAAGATCACAATCCACTAAATTATCAGCTCCAGCAGGCCGACCAGCTCAACAGGCCAACCCATCAGGTACAAATGGTGGTCAACGCCAGAATCGTTTTTATGCTCTCTTCTCGTCAGGATCAGGAAAGTTCACCTGACGTAGTTACTGGTATGTTGCGTCTCTTTCATCTAGACGTGTATGCCCTCCTATATCCAGGAGCTACTCTTTCGTTTGTAACTCCTTATGTAGCAAATCAGTTTGACATCAATCTAGAGGTCCTATCAGAACCCTTCTCAGTTTCCACCCCAGTTGGCGAGTTAGTTAGAGCTAGTCGGGTGTATAGAAATTGCCAGTCTCAATCTTGAATAAAATCATTCCAGCTGATCTTGTAGAGCTAGACATGATCGACTTTGACCTTATTCTAGGCATGGATTGGTTACACTCCTGCTATGCCTCAGTTGATTGTAGGACTAGAGTTGTCAAGTTTCAGTTTCTAGATGAGCCCGTGTTAGAATGGTCGGGAAGCAGTTCAACGCCTAAGGGTAGGTTTATTTCCTACCTTAAGGCCCAGAAACTCATTTCCAAAGGGTGTCTATATCAACTGGTTTGGGTCAAGGATTCCAACTCTGAGACCCCAACCATTCAGTTAGTTCCAGTTGTCAGCGAATTCCTAGATGTATTTCCTGAAGATCTTCTTGGAGTTCCCCCTGAAGGGGAAATAGACTTCAGGATAAATCTCCTTCCAAATACTCAGCCCATCTCCATCCCTTCTTACAGAATTGCTCCAACTGAGCTTAAGGAGTTGAAGGAGCAGCTAAAAGATCTTCTTGATAAGGGTTTCATTAGACCTAGCATCTCTCCCTGGGGTGCTCCAGTGCTATTCGTGCATAAGAAAGACGGCACCCTCAGAATGTGCATAGATTACCGTCAGCTGAACAAAGTTACAGTCAAGAACAAATATCCTTTACCTAGAATTGATGACCTATTCGATCAGCTTCAGGGAGTCAGTTTTTTTTCCAAGATTGACCTCAGGTCAGGATACCATCAGTTAAGGGTTAGAGAAAGTTACATACCGAAAACATCATTCAAAACTCGGTATGGTCACTATGAGTTTGTGGTGATGTCCTTTGGGTTAACAAATGCTCCAACAGCCTTTAAATACCTAATGAACAGGTTTTTCAAGTCGTACCTAGATATGTTCGTCATCGTATTTATCGACGACATTCTAGTGTACTCCAGAAATGAGGAAGAGCATGCCAATCACCTAAGGTTAGCATTGTAGACTCTTAGAGATCGCTAGTTATTCGCCAAGTTCAGTAAATGTGAATTCTTGTTGAAGTTTGTGACCTTCTTGGGTCATGTGGTCTTAGGTGAAGGGATACAAGTAGATCCTCATAAAATAGCAACAGCGAAGGATTGGCCTAGACCTACCTCTCCAACAGAAATCAGGTGTTTTATGGGCTTAGCGGGTTATTACCGACGGTTGGTAGAAGGGTTCTCCTCCATAGCCTCTCCTCTGACCAAGTTAACTCAGAAGAAGGTGAAATTCTATTTTTCAGATGAGTGTGAGAAGAGTTTCCAGGAGTTGAAGACTCGACTCATTACCGCTCCAATGTTAACCTTTGCCAGAAGGAACAAATGGGTTGGTTGTATATTGTGACGCCTCCAGAGTTGGACTTGGTTGCGTTTTGATGCAGAGGGGCAAAGTGATAGTCTGTGCCTCCAGACATCTCAAAGTTCACGAGAAGAATTATCCAACTCATGACTTGGAGTTGGCAGCGGTGGTATTCACATTAAAAATATAGAGACACTACTTGTATGGAGCTCACGTGGACGTGTTCACAGATCACAAGAGTCTTCAGTACGTGTTTAGCCAGAAGGACCTAAACCTCCGACAGAGAAGGTGGTTAGAGCTCTTGAAAGATTATGACATGAGTGTGCTGTATCACCGGGGAAAGGCCAATGTGGTGGCTGACGCCCTAAGCAGGCGATCTATGGGAAGTGTAGCTCACTTTGAGAAAGGAAAAAGGGAGTTAGCAAAGTATGTTCATAGACTAGCTCGGTAAGGGGTGCAACTAGTAGACTCAGCCGAAGGAGGAGCAGTAGTACAAAGTGGGTCAAATTCATCTTTGGTAGTTGAAGTTAAGTCTAGACAAGATGAAAATCTAGTTCTACTTAAACTCAAGGAGGCAGTTCTCAAAAAAGAAGTTGAGGCTTTCTTTCAAGGGGGAGATGGAGTGCTCCATTATCAGGGAAGGTTGTGTGTGCCAGATATCTGTGAGTTAAGACAACATATTTTGGCTGAGGCACACAGCTCAAGGTATTCTATTCACCCTGGTGCCACTAAAATGTACCACGACTTGAGGGACATTTACTGGTGAAACGACATGAAAAGAGACATTGATGAATTCGTAGCTAAGTGCTCGAACTGCCAGCAGGTCAATGTGGAACATCAAAGGCCAAGGGGCATGACTCAAGATATCAGTATACCCACGTGGAAGTGGGAAGAGGTAAATATGGACTTTATTACGGGTTTACCTCAGACTAGTTGGCAAAATGACTCTATTTGGGTGGTAGTAGACCGGATGACTAAGTCAGCACATTTCCTCTCAATCAAAACCACAGATTCTGCTGAGGTTTATGCTAAACTTTATATTCGGGAGCTGGTTAGGCTTCATGGGGTGCCATTGGCTATTATTTCAGACAGGGGTACCCAGTTCATCTCCCATTTCTAGGAGTCTTTTCAGAAGGGACTTGGAACTCTAGTCAAGCTCAGTACAACTTTTCACCCGCAGATAGATGGGAAAGCTGAGCGGACTATTTAGACTCTAGAGGATATTCTAAGAACGTTTGCGATCAATTTTAAGGGTAATTGGGATGACCATCTGCCCCTTATCGAATTTTCGTACAACAACAGCTACCATTCCAGCATTCAGATGTCCCCATTTGAGGCATTGCATGGTAGGAGGAGTAGATATCCTATAGAATGGTTTAAAGTCGGTGAAGCTACTTTGATAGGGCTAGACTCGGTTCATGAGGCAAGGCAGAAAGTGCAGCTCATCCGGGAAAGGTTAAAAATAGCTCAGAGTCACCAGAAATCTTATGCGGATGTGCAGAGAAGAGAGTTGGAGTTTGCAGTTGATGACTGGGTGTACGTGAAAATTTCACCCATGAAAGGGGTGATGAGGTTTGGAAATAAGGGGAAGCTCAGTCCAAGGTATGTGGGACCTTATAGAATTTTGAGGCCTATCGGCAAGGTAGCCTATGAGCTAGAGTTACCTTCAGAACTAGAAGTTGTACATCTAGTTTTCCATGTATCAGTTTTGAAAAAGTGTATCGGAGATCCAACCTCTGTGGTGCCATTGGATAATGTGGCAGTCAAGGATAGCCTCACCTATGAGCAGGTACCAGTTCAAATCCTAGGCCGACAGGTTCATAGATTGAGGAATAAGGAAATAGCTTCAGTCAAGATTTTATGGAGGAATCAACAAGATGAAGTAGCTACATGGGAGGCCGAAGCAGATATGAGGGCCAAATACCCACACTTGTTCTCTACTGATATTGTTGTAGTTTGATATGTGAATTTTGTTTTAAGAGCTGAACTAATTGTTGAATTCAGTTCATGTATCTAAATTTTCTTTCTAACTTTGGTTGTGTTTATGAAAAGCAAAATTCAGTTCAGTTATATTCTCCAAATTGGAGGTAGTCACTTCAGTCGTTTTAAAGTTGAATGAGCAGTATTTAAATGTTTTGATTGTTATTTTTTTTGTTTCTATTAGTTTTCTAACATTTGAGGATGAATGTTTCCAAGGGGGAGATATTGTAATGCCCCGGAAGCTCAAAATCAATATCCGGGACTTAATTCAGAAAATCTAGAAAACTGCAGAAGAGTTGCAGAACGAACAACCTGACGAGTCATTAAGGGACCCAACGACTCGTCAGGTCAATCATGATAAGGATGCCAAGATGATGAGTTAGTGATCCCAACGGGCAACTGCACGAGTCGTGGTCAGGTCCCACGACTCGTTAAGTCACTCGTTGTAAGGCCGAAATCCAGAAACTTGAGAAGTTGGCAGTGTAATAGACGGGTGGTCACCACGGGTCGTCGTTAGTGGGAATAACTAGTTGAGTGACCCGGCACCAGCCTTGTATTAATTTCCCAGGGGGTGAGGCAGTATGGTCGACGACTAGTGACCACGATTCGTGTCCAGTGACCACGACTCATTAAGTTACTCGTGGTCACTCACTGGAGTTTCCAGGAAGTGTACCTTACGAGCATGACCACGAGTCGTTTGCAGACACCACGACTCGTTAGGTCACCCGTTAGGAGCACCTGACAGTTTTTTCCGGCAAATTTCTGAGGACTATTTAATAAATTTCTATTCTCCAAAGCATTAAACCACGTCGTTTAAGCACCAGTTTCAGACGCTTTAGTGGGGGTAATGGGTTCTTTTCCTCATTCCCCTCTCAAACTTCCCAGAACAGAACGCAGAGTTCCTCTCAGAGTAGTTCAGAGCTTCAAATTAGGGTAGATCCTTCTTATTCAATTCTCTAGTAATTCCTCCAGGCTTCTTCATCAGGTATGTGGGGTCTTAGCAAGGGATTGTTCTTCCCTTGTGCCCCCAAGATCCCTCTCAGTTTGTTCTAGTAATTCTAAGCCCTGAATTTTTGAGAATGAGAAAGCTTCATGTTTATTCTCATTAATTTCACTTAGAATGGTGTTCATACTTGTTGTTGATATGATATTTATCAGTTCCTCATCAATTTGTCAGTATTATTACAGAAGTGAATATGAGTCCTAATCTTTGAGTAAAGGATCCTGCTCATTAAATTTTCTTTAGTGAAGGAAGAATGCATTGGGATGAATTCTTAGATTTCTTTTTCTTGCTATTCGCATGTGTTGGGTAAATATCCCATGAATAAGAATGATTTTTGCACTGTTGGATGAAACTCCCAAATTCATGAAATTTGCTTTTTAGTATGAATTTGTCCGTGTTGACGGCATGAATGATCTCTCTATTAGCTTCTTAGAAATTCAGTTAGTTTGAATATAGAACTCTATCAGTCTAGTCTCAGTCAGAACCATATTAGTCTAGCTTTAGTCAGATTTTAGCAACCTTTGTGTTGTCCAGAAAATGTCAACTGATCAGTTTGGCTCCAGTTTTTTTTAGGTGTCAGTGGTGCCTCCCAATTTTCAGAATCAGATTCAGATTTCAGATATTTGGTCCATTAGGTGGTCATGACATTCATTTATAGCTATGACCAGCCCCCAGGACCCCAGTTCAGTTATTAGTTGTTCTTAGACGGTTACGACGCTTCTAGATAAGCAGCTCTGACCGGTCTTAGAACCTAGTTTCAGAATCTGGTCCGATAAGACTCTCAGGGTACATGCAGTTATTCGTCCTTGAATAGTCTTGGATCCCAGTTTCGAGCTATTAGCCTAGTAGTTCAGTTTAGATTTTCCAGTGGGAGTAGAACTTAGCACCGAGCGAGCCGGGGTTCCTGTGCACCCAGGTTCCCAGAACTACATTGGCAGCGTAGGTTTCAGTATTTCTTGGCCTGATTGGCCCCAGATATATTTTTGTGATCACTCAGTTCATGCCTTTATACCCTGACAAGGTATATTGGGTCCTACCGGTGGGGTGTATACATAGGACTCCACGTCTAGCTCACGTGGTTAAATGTCGGTTAAAGACTCTCCCACTAGTCAGTCCAGTCCAGTATCAGAATAAGTAGCTCAATTCAGCACAGTATCTCAGATTCAGTGATTCAGACTTAGGGCATGTCCATGATCATCAGACAGGGTCGTCTTGACCCTTCCAGATTTTATCAGTAGTTCAGCTCAGTATTTGTTGGTCATGGCATGTCATTTCAGTTCAGTCTTGATATTTAGTACGTCTCTCCCACTTACTCATTACATTCAAAGTACTTACGCATGCTTTTCATGCTGTATCATTTCATGATATAGCTGCAGATTCTCAGGTTCAGCAGAGATAGTCACTCCAGTTTCAGAGCGTTCCGCTTCAGCAACTCAGAGTGTGAGTCCTCATTGTTCGAGGGCCTTGTTTATTTATTTCATTCAGTTATGGTTTTGTTTAAACTTAGAGTTAGCTGGGAACCTGTCCCAGCAACTTCTCAGTAGTTGGCTTTCAGACCAGACTTGTCTTTCAGAATTGTATTTCAGATTTATTATTTACTTCTCTACTTTCAGTCTTTACATTTTCATTAACTGCTAAAGCTGTTATTTATTAGTTCCGTTGTGCATGTTTACTCAGAATGCTAGTGTGTGATAGACCAGGGGTTGACTTGGGGTCACTTGTAGCTTCAAGTACCGTGTTATGTCCAGGGTGTAGGCTCAGAGCGTGACAGAAATAAGTACCCTTTTCCTTGGATAGATGACCTGTTTGACCAGTTATAGGGAGCGGCTGTATTTTCAAAGATTGATTTGAGGTTAGGTTATCACCAGTTGATAATTCAGGCTGAAGACATCCCCAAGATAGCCTTTCGAACCAAGTACGGACATTATGAGTTTATGGTCATGTCATTCAGACTCACTAATGCTCCGGCCGCGTTCCTGAGCCTGATGAACAGTATTTTCAAACCCTACCTAGATTCCTTTGTTATTGTGTTTATTGATGATATATTGGTGTATTCTAAGACCAAACAGGAGAACAAAAATCATTTAAGGATTGTACTAGGATTGCTGAGGGAGAAGAACTTGTATGCCAAATTCACCAAGTGCGAGTTTTGGTTGGAATCAATGTCCTTTTTGGGGCACGTAGTTTCCAAGGAGGGAATTCGAATTGATCCATAAAAAGTGGAGTCGTTTAGGAACTGGGCAAGGCCAACTAATGTGACAAAAATACGGAGTTTTGTGGGGCTGGCCAGTTACTACTGTCGATTCATGAAGGGATTCACCTCCATTGCTTTATCATTGACCGGACTAACACAAAAGGATGTGCCCTTCCAGTGGTCAGAAGAATGTGAATCGAGCTTTCAGAAACTCAAGTCTGCTAACCACAGCACCTATTCTTGTGTTACCCGTGGAAGGTAAAGATTTTGTTGTTTATTGTGATATCTCACGGTCTAAATTGGGTGTTGTGTTGTGCAGGAAGGGCAGGTTATTGCGTATGCCTCGAGACATATGAAGGTGCATAAAAAGAACTACACCTCCTATGATCTGTAGTTAGCAGCGGTGGTGTTCGCACTAAAAATTTAAAGGCACTGTTTATATGGAGCTCGATGGGAAATGTTCGCGGATCATCGCAACTTACAGTATATATTCTTCCATAAGGATCTCAATTTGAGGTAGACGAGATGGATGAGTTGATTAAGAATTACGACAACACCATCTTATACCACCCAAGAAATACTAATGTGGTGGAAGACGCGTTGAGCAGAAAGATGGTGAGCATGGGCAACCTAGCATGCCTGGAGGCTACTCAAGGGTCGATGGCCAGGGAAGTCCAGACTTTGGCAAACAGCTTAATAAGATTTTCGCTGACTGAAACCGATGGAGTGTTAGCCAACCTGGAGTCTAAGTCCTTGTTGTTGGAGGAAATTAAAACTAGACAGTCTGAAGATAAAAAGCTGGGTAAAATCAGGGACAAAGTCCTGCAAAGAGAGGCCAAGGAAGTAGTGTTAGATTATGAATGGATCTTGAGAATAAAAGGGCGGGTTTGTGTTCCTCGTGTTGGTGAGCTGATTAAAACTCTCTTGGTAGAAGCTCACAACTCGAGGTACTCCATTCACCCTAGAGTCACTAAGATGTACAACGATCTAAAACAACATTATTGGTGGGGTAGGATAAACTGAGACATTATGGACTATGTGGCTCGGTGTTTAAATTATCAATAGGTGAAGTACGAGCACCAAAAGCCTGAAAGAGTTCTTTAGGGAATTCCTATCCCCTGAAATGGAAGAGAATAGTTATGGACTTTGTGGTCGATCTTCCCAAGACCTTGGGGAAGTTTGACTTAATTTAGGCCATAGTGGACAAGTTGACCAAATCTGTTTATTTCTTGCTGGTCCAGGTGACTTACAACTCAGAGAAACTAGTCAAGTTGTATGTAAAAGAGGTTATTCGGTTACATGGGGTTCCTACTTCCATTGTATCGGACAGGGGTACTCGATTTACTTCCCATTTTTGGAGGACCTTGTAGGCCGAGTTGGGTATGAGGTTGGACTTGAGCACAACCTTCCATCCTCAAACAGACGGGCAATCGGAGCAAACTATTTAAGCGTTGGAAGACATGCTCCGGGCATGCGTGATAGACTTTGGGGGTCATTGGAACAAGTCCTTACCCTCGACAGAGTTCGCCTATAACAATAACTACCACTCAAGCATTAGTATGGCACCTTTTAAAGCCTTGTATGGGAGAAAGTGTAGATCTCCAATTGGGTGGTTTGATGTGTTTGAGGTGAGACCTTGGGGGAAGGATTTGTTAAAGGAGTCCTTGGAAAAAATTCGTATAATCCAGGACCGTCTGGTAGCTGCTTAGAGTAGGCAGAAGCAATACGCAGACAAGAAGGTCAAGGACATGGAGTTCATGGAAGGGGAGCAAGTGCTGCTCAAGGTGTCCCCCATAAAGGGGGTGATGAGGTTTATAAAGTAGGGCAAACTCAGCCCGAGGTATATTGAGCCCTTTGAAATACTCTGACGTGTGGGGGAAGTGGCTTATGAGTTGGCATTGCTGCCAGGATTGTCTAGAGTGCATCCGAAATTTCATGTGTCCATGCTAAAAAAGTACCATAGGGATGGAACATATATCATCAAGTGAGACTCTGTGTTGCTGGATGAGAATCTGTCATATAAGGAGGAACCTATAGCGATATTGGCTAGGGAGGTTCAGAAGTTGAGGTCCAAGGAGATTCCGACAATAAAAGTCCAGTGGAAGAACCATCCAGTGGAAGAAGCCACTTGGGAGACCGAGGATGATATGCAAGTCAAGAACCCCCAGTTGTTCGCAGAATCTGAGACGTACTCTTCCTACTTTTCATAGTCCATTCAAGGACGAACGGTATTTTAATTGGTATCTGACGTAATGATCCGAACTTCGTTACGGGGTAGTTAAGGGCATAGAACACAGAAATCTGGCTAAGGATAAAAAATGGAGGTTGTGAAAATAAACTAAGTATAGAACTGTGCATTTTGGGGAGCTACTGGTCCGAGGGGACCGCTGCAGTGGTAGGATTCTAGCTGCAGCAAGACCATCATAGAAGTCGAAGTCCCGCCCTGGTGAAAATTGAAGAGTTACCGTTTGGACCGCCACAGCGGCCCTATGACCGCGGTAGTAGAAAAGTAACCACTACAGCGGACGACGGGAATCAAAAAGTGGATTTAAGTGGAAATTACGGAGTTTTCATCCTATTATTTTCCAAAACGCGACCAGGAGGTCTAGAGGACAAAAAAACCTTCCATAGCAGTAATCCCACCCAAGATAAGATTTTCAATTCTCTATCTCTAAAGTAAGTGATTTTAATCCTAGAATCTTTGTAGGCCTCTAATGGTGGAAGTTTTGTAGAGGAAGAACCCTAGGTTGTTAAACTAGGGCTGGAATGGTAAGGTGATTTGGGTGATGTTGAATTGTGTTGATCATTTCCTTAGAATTACATGTCGGGAACGAGGGTTACACGGGAATTATAGGCCTAAACCTAGAAGAGTAGGGGTTCTTACTCTCGAAATCACCCCAAATTTTGATCTTTTAGGCTCTAAATTAAAGGGTAATTAACGAATTACTCTTGTGTTGTAGATTTCATGCATTTCGAAACTTTGAGGAAAGGCAAGGCTCCTATGGAGTAGTTGAATTGCTATCTTCCAAATCGATGTAGGTTACGGTTTTATAGGGATAGACCTATATAATGGTCTGTATGGTGTGCAATGTTGATATATGATTGGTCTTTGGACGTTTATGTGATATGTGAGTCTATTGTTGTTAATTTATCTTAAGAATGTGACTAAGATGTGATATGAAATTTTGACGACTTGTTAAATGATTTTGTATATATGCTAATATGATTACCTGTGATAAATAGTTAATTGATGAAGGTTGATTTTGAGAGGTAGATTGTAACTTTCTGTACGATGCAATGATGCACTTGGCACGCTTTTTGAGAATGATAAATGAAAAGATCTTAATATCTTAAAATGAGAGGCTCGAGCCAGAGGGGAGTATCCGGGCAAGCGAATAATGATATTTGAGTGGCTCGCGTCCGAGGGGAGCTTCTGGACGAGCATATGAGTGGGAGCGAGTGCCACGTCAACAAAGTACATGGATTTCTAGAGTCCCCCGCAGGTCATGTCTGGTTGGGCATAAATAAGACCCACTAGTATGTGTGTACATGATTCATGTGGTTGAGTGTTAAGGGGAGATGGCGGAGGCATGTGCCCTTCATGTTACCCTTAGTTGTGTTATTCACTTATTCTTTGTGATTTCATTTATGTTCATGAGGTGGATGTGAAACGTATTGCGAGAATGTGCTAACTTATTGTGGATATGATGTAAATTTATAATAATGAATGTGGCGTTAATGCTAAGTGTGACTTTGTCACTATGCGTGGTTATTGAGTAGTTGTTGCTAAGAATAAATGAGGATTTGTAACTCTTAATAGCTATTGTGAGTGTTATTCATTATGGTTGTTGATGGATTCATGGAGTATGTGAAATGTAATTGTGAATTCTATTGAACTGTGTGATGAATGAACTGAGAAGGGAGCAGCATGTCGAGCTACTTCCCAAGCAGTGCCGCTGCAACGAGACCGCTGCAGCGGACAAGTGACCGCTGTAGCGAGAGGCCTAATCCAGTGAGCAGGCCGGCTGATTCCTGAGTAGAACTAGTGTTTATAAAATGGCTTGTAATTCTGCTTAAAGTTGAGGACTCTTTTTATATCTTTATTGTTGTACTTATATGTTATTATGTTAGGTCGGCTGATGATGTCTACCATACTGTGTCATGTACTGACCCTAACCCTACATTTTTTTCTGAGTCCTGAGTTCGAGCCTGGCAGTTCTTTGCGCCCTCACCTGTGAACCAACAACATTTGTGGATAAAGAAGGTGAGCACATGAGGACGCAGATCACTCCTTTCTTGCAGATTTCCTTCTTTCGGACATTCAAACATTTTATTTCGTTTTTAGTTTTTGTTCCTTAGCTTGTAAGAATAGACGTCTAGCGCAATGACAATCAGGTTCTAGGAAATTCCTTATTTGGTTTTAGTACACGCAGTGTAATGATCTGAATTGTTTTTTATTCATAATAGTTGATTTCTTTTCCATGAATGTTTTGATTATGAGGGTAGTATCGGGATTTGTTGGTTCGCCCACCGGAGGGTAGTGTGGGTGCCAATCACGGTCATTTGGGTCGTGACATTTACCAACATGGACTAGGAGAAGTCTTATTCATCCTTTCTATTATTTAAAGGGACCCAAGCTGATTTTGGTTTCTCAAGCTAGTAAATAATTCTATTTGCGGGGTGAGGTGAGAGAAGGTAGTCAAAAATGGTACACGGATAGTGGCTACTCGAAGCATATAATTGGTAGAATGGAAGATTTTCTCTCACTTAGACCCCTTCAAGGAAGGAGTGTATCTTTTGAAAATGAAAAGAAGGGATACATTCTCGATGCAAAGAAAAAAGTGAAGAAGTTGCCAAGTTGGCTTATTATGTGATGACAGGTGCATGATCAGGTCCCTACTGGAGAAAACCTCATATGAGCTATTGAATGCGAAGAAGCCCAAAATGACTTATCTGAGAGCCTTTGGTTGCAAATGTTTTGTTTAAAAAAATTATGCAAAGTGATAAAGCTGAGTTGTGGAAGTTGTTGTAGGTTCAAGGTGAAATAGGTGATGTTTTAGAAGGGAAAATGAATCCAAGAAGTTAAATCAAGCAAGATAATGATGTTGAATCTCAGATGAACGGTCCTGAACCTAGTAACACTCCAGTTCCTCCAGAAGCTGAACAATAGATAGATGTTTTTGAGGCTAACACTCAAGAATTTAGACATGAAGATACCACTTAAGGAGGATTAGTTGAGGAACATAGTACAACCAACTTATAGAGTCAGGATCATTCATCAATGTAAGTCTCAAACTAAAAACACGGGGACCTCATCCATTGGATAATGTGATGTCTCCTTTGGACTCAGGAATTCAAACCCGATCCAAAGCTCGAAACATGTTTTCCTACTCAGCCTTCCTATCTCAAATAGAACCAAAGGACATCAAAGAGGCTTTGAAGGTTATCACAACTATACAAGAACTTCATCAGTTTAAAAGGAACCAAGTGTAGGACCTGGTACCTAAGCCTATCAATAGGACCTCTATATGGACTAGGTTCGTGTTCAGAAACAAGCTGGATGAAAAGGAAAACACCACCAGAAACAAGGTATGGCTAGTCGTTCAAGGATATAACTAAGAAGAGGAAACTAATTATGATGATACCTTTGCCTCAGTTTCTAGAATGGAAGTCATCATAATTCTTAATTCTTTTGCATCTCACTTGGAATTTAAGTTGTTTCAAATGGATATGAGGAGTACATCTGACTACTTAAAGGAAGAAGTGTAAGTAAAGCAGCCGCCTAGCTTCGATAACCATGAGCATCCTGAAAATATGTTTAAGCTTGATAAAGCTCTATATGGGTTGAAGCAGGCTTTAAGAGCTTGATATGGAGGATTATCAAAATTTCTTCTTGGCAATGGCTTCAAAAGGGGGAAGATTGATAATATTTTGTTCTTAAAGATAAAGGTGGAGGAACCTACTAATGGTTCAGGTGTATCTTGACATCTTTTTGGCTCCACGATTAACTCCTTATGTGAAGAATTTGCAAAGCTCAAGGGAAGCAAGTTTGAAATGAGCATGATGGACGAGTTAAACTTTTTCATTTGATTGCAAGTGAAATAGACATCCAAGGGTATCATAATCAGTAAACAACAATACATCGAGGAGCTACTAAAGAGGTTTGGTATGGAAATGTTAAACCTACCGATACTTGCATGGCAACTGCTACTTGAGTAGATGCTGATGAACCTGGTCCCTCTGTGAATGAAATAATGTATCGAAGTATCATTAGTTCCATAATATACTTGATGTCTACTAGGCCTGATATTGTGTTCAATATGTGTGTATGTATGCAATATTTCGGTTTTGTCCAGAGAAATCTCACTTGAAGGTTGCCAAGAGAATTCTCCAGTATCTCAAGAGAACCCCTGATTTGATTATATTCTACCCATTTGGAGATAATTTTGATTTGGTTGGGTATGTTGATGCTGATGCTAATTATGATGGATACTTGGTGAATAGGAAAAACACTACTCATAATATAATCAAAACCAAGGAAACAAAAATCGACGGATAGAGTAGGTCTGAAAAACTGAGGAAAAACCGATTCAGTCTGTCGGTTTTTATTTTTATTTTTATTTTTTTAATTATTTTTTAAAAGAATCGATGAACAGGGTAGGTTGTCCATCGATTATTTTCGCGCAAAAATTCGTGAATTTTTTTTAAAATATCTTTTTTTTTAAATCGAGGGAGTCCCTCAATTTTTTATTATTTTTTAATAAAAACTGAGGGATTGGGTTGGTTTTTAAAGTGCAAAATTACAGTTAAAGATTATAAATAAAAACGAAGGAAAGATTTCATCAAATAACATGTATAGTCGAGTGGTAGAATTGTCTAATGCCATCGTAAATACCTGGATTCGATATATAT